>JASANX010000931.1:0-50275 GCA_030849745.1 Trypanosoma scelopori | reverse complement strand
CCGCCACTTCCCCATTACACCACTACTCCTCCCCCCCCCCCCCCCCCCCCCCCCACCCCCGTCCACACTGGCCTTCATTATTACCGCCGCGACACTTCGTATTCTTTATGCGCTTTCCCCGCTTGCCCTCTTCTCGCCCAATTCTCCCAACTCTAATGATGTGGCTTTTCTTTTCTCGTCTTTTTAGTTATTTCTGTTTTTTTTTTTAGTTGTTGTTGTTGTTGTCCCCACCCACCACTCCTACCGCATTGTGAAAGTGCAGGCGTGTGTGTGTGTGTGTGTGTGTCTGCGGGGAAGTTGCATGGCGTTGAGTTCTGCTGCAGCAGCAGCCCCGCCCTCCTCCTCCTCCTCCTCCCTCATGCACGCAGTGCTTGTGCCATCATCGCACACCTGCGCTGCAGCTGAAATACGAAGCAGAAGCGGCAACAACAACGACGACGACGACGACGACAGCAACAAGAGCGCCCACGCACGTAGACGTAAGTGTGAGCAGCAGCGGCAGGAGAGGGAGGAGAGGGAGGAGAGGATGGAATAAGCGGTAAGGCAGCGCGTGTCCCCCCCGCCCCCCGCCCCTACGGACGGGATGTTGTCCCTCTCCAAATCCTCCACCACACGCACACACGAAGGGTTAAAAACAAACAAACAAACAAACAAACAAACAAACAAAAAAAAAACAGACGCAAACACTTGTACTTTTTTTTTTTGTTTGTTTGTTTATTTTTATTTCAGCCCTCATCCTCCTTCCTTTTATTTGACGTTGTCGTTTTCTCGTTTGGTTTTAGCGCCGCAACGCCTCCCATTTGCTTCCGTCTTTTAGCACTGCGGACGGCTTTGGCGGCCCGCGGGTTCCACGACTGGCACCGTCCCGTGACCATCCTTCCCCTCTACGAACTCCCTCACTGCTGCCGTTCTCGTTGGGTGCACCGGGAACTGCTGGTGGCGGTGGCGGCTGCGTCACCGGTTCGTCACGCCAATTTGCAAGCCCGCCCAACGAAACCGGGCTTTGCCGCTTGTTGTTCCGTGCACCGTTTCCACTACCGCCCCTGCGATCCAACTCACTGTCGCTCCGGCGGTTTTCTCGCATGCTGGGCTGAAACTCCGGCTGCGCCACAGGGCCCTCGGTTCGCCAACTTGAGAAATCCGGTGGCCCCGTTGGACTTGCCACGCTGTCAGAACACCGAGTGGCGGTTCCCAACGTGCCACGTGATAGCTCAGCTAAGAGGTGAAGATCACTTCTGGAACCAAAGCCGGAGCGACCTCCCATTTCTCGTTCTCCACCCTGCGTGGAGCCAAAGGCATCACGTGTGAGGTTCAAGTGCTGGATCCCGGAATTCGGCTGTTGTGATTGTCCCGCACTCTGGCGGGAGAGTCCGCTATGGCCGTGCAATCGCTCCACCTGCTTCTGCGTGGCTAAGTCTACGTAAAGCCTGCGTCCTCGTACTGTTGACTTATCCATCGCGAGAGCGATGGCGAGGGCCTGGGACGTCTTAAATTCTACAAACGCAAAACTTTTCCCATCTTGATTGATAAGTCGTGAGGTGACGATGGCGTCCTCGTGGAAGTTGCGCAGAAATTCATCTTCAGTTGTACCGTTGCGAAGGTTTCCAAAATGCGCCACAAATGGCGGCTGCAGATCCTCCAAACTCTTCCGGCAGTCGACCTGTTCAGCCGGTGCATCACGGAAGCCGCCACTCTCCGCTAGCACATTATTGGCTGTGCGGCTAAAGTCTCGCTTTGCAATTTTCTCCTCCACCACTTGCTGCTGCGTTTTCTCCTGTGGGACTTCAACCGCCCAGTCTAAGTTGTCCTCGGGGATGTAATCGTCATTAAAGTCCACAATGTTGATCGTCTTCCCACGCCCCCCCTTTTTCTTGGCCGGCATGCTCTTGTGTTTGTGTTTGTGTGGTGGTGGTGGTGGTGGTTGTTGTTGTTGCTTTTTTTTTTTTTTTAGAAAAGAAGAAGAGAAGAAACAAACAAAAAAAAAAAGGGGGGGGGGACAAAAACAAAAATGTTTGCCTCTACTTCAGTGTTGTTGTTGTTGTTGTGGTGGTGGTGGTGCCAAACATCTCATATATTCATGACGGAGCGATTCGCCCTTCCCTTCGACCAACCCACCCACCCACCCACCAAACGGCACGAGCGCCCGATCGCAATAAGAAATGCAAAAGAGAAAAAATCACTCTCACACGTGGGAGCACACATTATTACTAGAGGAGTGTGCCCTGCCGCTGACTCCTGCGTGATGGGGGTGACACGGTGACGATGCAATGATGCACAGTAACGGAGACTGCTAGAGAAAAGAAGAAGAGAGATGGCGACTGCCACTTGACGCCTGGCGACGAGCGCTGTTGCTCCTAGAGGTCGCATTATTCTCGTGGGACTTCAGCACCGCCTTCGACTCGTCCATCTTCTGCTCCAGCAGCAGCGCAATTGATGCATCTTCCCGCTTCTGGTATACGTCTCGTATTTGCTCGGCTTCTCGAAGGAGGCCCTGCAGGGAGCATCGCCAACGCTCCGCATCATGCCTTGCTGCAGCGGCATCGTGGCGCAAAGTGGCGAGCGTAGCTTCAAACCCTTCTTTATTCTCCTGTTGGGTTTTCTTCAGCACCCGATGTGAGTCGACAAGTTTCATGAAACTCACTTGAACCTCCTTTAATTCTACACGCATCCGGATGGTCTCCTTGTCGCCCGTGGCTGCTCCTGCTGCTGCTGCTGCCGACGTGGTGGTGGTGTCGTCATTACTGTCGTCATCCCGAATTCGCGGCAGAATCAACCCGTTCGCCATGGAGGAGATGCTTTTGATATTCGTGCCGCGGCGCAGATGGTGCTGCAGTTCTTTGCGCTTTTGAAGCAGCACTGCCTTTTGTGCGAGGAGTTCTCCCTTCTCTACTCGCCAGACCTCCACCTCGTCAGCAAACTCGCACGCATCGGCATCGGCATCGGCGCCACCGCCTTCACCATTTGCCAACGCCACCCGTTCACGATGCGCCCTCTGCAATGGGTAGCTGCCGGACTCTCCAAGACCCTTGGCGGACCGCAGCTTCCTGTCTGTGGATTTGTGCTCCAACGCAAGGGCTTCAATGTCCCGTTGAATGTCACGAAGAGCCTTCTCAGAATCGTCCATGTACCGCCTGTGGTACTCCGTCTTCTTCACCGTTTCGATGGAGTCCATCCACGCAGAGACCTCATCCAAAAAGGTGCGAGCTTGTGGCTGCACGGCCGTCGACAGCATGACCGCGGTCGCCACACGTGGCTCTACACGTGTCCTAATTTCCCCCTCCTTCATACCCGTTCCAACCACCAATTGCGATCTGTTCTTGTGAATAAGGGGTTCACTACGCCGTCCCTCCCCCGCCATTTGCCTGGGCTGCATTGCCGCCTTGCCACGCTGCAACATGTCTACTCTAGGCTTCACTGCCGGATGTGGCATTGGCGGCGGTACGCTTGCCGGAAACATCTCAGCTTCATCATCATTATTATTATTATTATTATTATTGTTGTTATTACTATTACTATCATCACGAGCGTCAACACTCTTGACGGCCATAAACTGCGTGTTGGACGCAGATTGTGACGCCAATGCTTTTGCTTCGGCCTCGTTCGCCAGCAGTACATGTGAAGGCGGCGAGTCAAGCCGTGCCGTCCCTTGCCGCTGCACTACATTCGTGCACCTTGTGGAAGCCGACACGGACACGTCCCCTGCGCTCCGCCCCACTTGAACGTTTGAATCATCACCATGCGACACGGAGTCCGTCCCCAGTATTTCAAACCTCAGGGAACTTGAGGTATCGAGTTCACTCTGCTGAATTCCCGCCGTGTGTTCATTCCTCACGTCGGACGCACACACCCTATCACCTGGGTCCACAGAGACTACCACGTTCCCTGGCGCACCCCAGAGTTTCGTGGAGTAACGCGAGGATGACCGTCTCGGTGTGGTACACGGCGGTCCACCCCGTGCTCGCCGAGCGTTTGAGAGCGACGGTCCACGTGATTTGGGCACAGACGGCGGCCCCACCATGGCGTTGCAACACTCCGGGGAGGATTCCCTGTTCGTCTCCATTATTTTATTCGTCAGTCCGGGCTTCAGTGCTTGTATCTATATATATATATATATATATATATATATGTATGTATGCGTGTGTGCCCTGCAGCCTGTCTGCCCGGTTTCGTTCCTCCACACTCCCGCGGTTCCCAGCTGGATGATGATGATGATGTGTGCATGCATGCGGGAGAAGAAGGCATGCAAGCCAAGAAGAGCGTGGGGGGGGGGAGAGGCGCGACCCGACACAACACCGCAGAGAATTGCAGTTGATACACCACCCACCACCACTACTACTTGTAGTATCACCATGACCGAACAACAATAATAACAACAAAACAGAAACACACACACACACACACAAAAGAGAGTGGGGAAGGGGGTGGGTGAGTGGGTGGGGGGAATGTATAAACACGAGTGGTGCAGCGCAATGCGCGTCGTCAGAATGGTCTCATCGCATCTCATCCACACACACACACACACACACACACACACACACAGACCGTGTCACGTTGAATAGACGCGTTTGTGTGTTTGTTGCTTCTGCCACCTTTTGGAGGCGCGACGCGGGTGGCCGGTGGTGGTGGTGGTGGTGATAAATGCGGGGAGCAAGAAATAGTTGAGAAAAGATCTTAAAAGAAAAACCAACCAAACAACCAAACAAACAAAAAAAGAAATGCGTCGATCGCCGCTGCCGCTGCCGCTGCCGCTGCCGCTCTCTCTCTCTCTGCTACACGAAGACACACACACACACCCCAAAAAAAGAAAAAAAAAGATACAAACGCACAGACGCCACGTCAGTTCAGCCCCCCTCCCCCCCCCCCATTCTTGCAATACATAAATACATAAACATATACATCGATTTCAGTGGGAGCACGGCCTGACTGACTGACTGACTGACGCACGCACGCACAGAGACACACAAGAGAGCGTGCAGGGCACACAAACACACGCGCGGTAGCGGCAGTGGAAATAATGAGTGCACGGAAAACACACACACACACACACACACACCAACACACAGGCGTCCTGGTGAAGTATCAAACACGCAAAAGGAATAACAAACAGGGAAATCCACTGAATATGTGAGAATTTTCTTTTTTTTTCTTTTTTATACCACGTTGCAGTGACGCAGAAAACAAAAAAACAAATAGGCACAAAACTACAGGCGCAGATCCACTCGCCCCAATCACAACGGCAGCGGCAGCGGCAGCGGCAGCGGCGGCACGAAAAGGAGCAGGAGGAGGAGGAGGAGAAGTAGGAATGAAGCCCAAAGAAGAAAAAAAAAAAAAAAAAAAAACATTCAAAACAGTGAACAAACGGCGAGGGCAGAAACAAACCCCCCCCACAAAAAAAAGAAAAAAGCACAGAATGAGAGTGAAGAATAGAATAAGGCATGCACACATATACACACAGTTCCTCCACTCATATCTCATTGGGCACCTCTAGAAGAGCACTATATCCCACCAGGCCCCTTTTCGTTGCACCTTGTAACAACATTAAAACACCTGCCAGTGGTGGCGGTGGTGCTAAGCGGCGGATGGCTTGCGTTCAGTCAGGGTTTTTTATTTTTATTTTTTATTTTTTATTGTATGTGTGTGTGTGTGTGTGTGTGTGCCGCACAGCGGCTGGAGGTTGCCACAGCCTCGAATTCTCATGCCACTGAAAGCTGCTCACCGGGTTCTATTCCGAGTGAAGAAGGTGTGCCTTCCTCCAGCTTACCCACGTCAAGGATAAGTTCTTCACTCGTTGCGTCTGGTGACGTGACCATGTCATTGAATATGCCCTTCGAAATTCTGGAATCGGAATCCATGAATAGACCAGTTTCCGCAGTCAACGCAGAGGTATTCACCCAGTCGCCATGGGCACACGGGGTTTGCCGTGCGGCTCCACGGATGGGAATCTTCACGCGCTGAATGCGTTGAGGGGCTACGGGACCCCCACCACCTACATGGCGAACAACGGTGGCTTGTGGGCCCATTGCATCATCACCAAGGTAAGCGCGTGTGAGGAACGGTCGGCCGTCGAAGCTCCTCTCGGCGACTTCCGGAAGCGTTAGAAAAAAAGCACCTCTTGAGGTCCATATTTTGTGCTCAAAAGGGTGTTCACACCGTGCACCAAAGGTTCTACGTGTATTTGGCGTGCCAGTCACCTGCGGTCCAGCAACATGCCCCAACCCTCGCGGAGTTTGCACCGGGCTGAAAGTTCTACGTGTATTCGGCGTGCCAGCCGCCTGCGGTCGAGCAACAGACCGCGGCGTCCGTGGAAGTGGTGGTGTGCTGGTGGACTGACGTGCATTCGGCATACCAGACGCGCGTGGTCGAGCAACATGGCCCAACCCTCGTGGAGTTCGCACCGGGCTGAAAGTTCTACGTGTATTCGGCGTGCCAGCCGCCAGCGGTCGAGCAACAGTCCGCGGCGTCCGTGGAGGTGGTGGTGTGCTGGTGGACTGACGTGCATTTGGTGTACCAGCCGCCTGCGGTCGAGCAACAGACCGCGGCGTCCGTGGAGGTGGTGGTGTGCTGGTGGACTGACGTGCATTTGGTGTGCCAGCCGCCTGCGGTCGAGCAACAGTCCGCGGCGTCCGTGGAGGTGGTGGTTTGCTGGAAGTTTGAGACGTCTCAGCCTCAGCCTTTGATGAGGGCTGCTGCTGCTCCCTCTTCCCCGATGCCCGAGATATCCGACGCTGCTCTGCCGGGGGGCGGTTATCACTCTTGTCTACTGACCCCCTTCTCTGCGACCCTGAAGTCGCAGCCTTTCGACTGCCTTCCACATCCCCGGCATCACTTCCAGCGTTCTTGGTGCCAGCAGCAGTTAGATCAGTGGTGCGGGAAGCGCCGTTACCACTCCGTGTTGCGGCCATGCTTTGCAGCACGGCGCCAAGTCCGGTGGCCTCTTGCTTGTGTGCGGATGCCTTCATCTCCTGTAGCAGCTGCATCCCTTCGAATGGGCATGCTTCCACGGCACCTTTGACACTCTCCACGGAGGTTGGGGCGTCCACCACTAGCGCCAAGCCAACAACGAGCTTACCCCCCTCTGCGTTCATTTCAGTAACGCGGATTAAGCTGTCGGGTAATCCTGTCGCCATGGCCGTCTCATTGAGAACGGTCCGCTCGATCGTGTCGCTTGAGGTGGAGTGCAGCAGTTCCCATTCCGTACCCACAAATACCTTCTGAAGCACCAGTACTTCTTGGGATGTCAGCGGAGGCAATGGGGGAAACATCGCCGAGCCAGAATGAGGATTGGAAATGGTATCATCATCATCATTTATATCTCGTCTCACTTCAGCCTTACCATTGACCCGGTATTGCAGCGATTCCATAGATGAGTCCTGCTTCCCTTCGCTGTGCGTATAGTAACTGTACGCGGTGTTTCTGTCAGTGGGATTGGCAAGCGGTGTTATTTCTCGCGAAGCTCTTTTGCAGGAGGGGTCCGTTGCAGCAGCTGCATCTTGCTGGTGAGCTTGGGCAAAAGACGCGACACTGTCTAGCTTCGTCATACCTCCTTTCGTGCACCCCATCCTTATGGCTGATTGTGCTTACTCTACACGAGAATATAATTAAGGAGAATGGAGAGCGGCCCCACAAATACGCTTTCTTCGTCAGTTGATACTACTGCTGCTGCTGCTGCTCTTGTTCTTGTTGCTATCGCTAGAATGTCCCTACTTCCGGTATCCTCCTGAATTTGCTTCGTGTTGTAGAAGAAGAAAACGAGAAAGCCAAAACATAAAAAATAAAAAATAAAGCACGCAGCCAGTCAGACATTACAAATGCGTGATGGTGGTGCCGTGCGTGAAAAACTGCAGGGCTAAACAAATGACAGCGGCAACAACAACAACAACAACAATACGGTCAGCATCACAGTGTGAGGGAAAGTTCTTCTTCCCCTCCCTCCCTCCCTCCCTCCCTCCTTCACTCACTCACTCACTCCGTTCATTATCATTTATTTTTTTGTTTGTTTGTTTGAGGGGTGTGGGGAATCGATGCAAAAGAAGTGAAGCGCACCTCGACTGACACACACGCACACCACACGGCATCCGCATGTGCTGCCACCACATCTTGTCGTGCATTCCCTCATTTGCTGCCGGCCTGCTCACAGCCGCACGTCCACCCCAAGCGTGTCGGTCAGCTCCTCCTCAAGCCTCGCCTTCAAAGAATGCCCGTCGCCATCAGAGAGCCACTGCACCTCGTCTGCCTTCGGTGCCACTGCTGATGCTTCGGAGATGCCATTTGCTGGAGTCACCATGTCATAGTGGTGCGGCCCCGACACCGGGGACGAGAGCCACAGCTGTACATTCGGCGCCTGCTTGTTGAGGATAAATGTTCCTCTCGACTTTGTCTCGATTGACAAGACGCCGCTCGAAAGGCTCACGTCCTCAACGGCCCTGCTGTCAATATCCTCGAGCACCCTGTCAACATGTTCGAGGAATGCATCCGCGGCGGTGTTGTACCCAACGTCCGTGAACCCGTCCATTCCCAGCCGCGAGTAACGCCCACGCCTTTTCTCCAGCGGTACCTTCGTGGTTGTGTAGTGCCGCACCACCTTTGGAGCATTAAATACACAACCGCGAGTCATTCCCAATATGCGGGGTGCCACTGCTGCGGCACTAGTAGCAGCAGCACCACCACCAAATGCGCAGCGCATTATCCCCCTGGCACAATCCACACCTCCCTTTTCTTTTACTCCACCTTTCCGCACCACAGCCTGCACGGCGACAGAGAACCAAACAACAAAAGAGAAGAGGTAGAAACATATACATACATACATACATACATACATATATAATCATCTGATGATGAAGAGAGCGATAACGGAGGCCCTCGGTAACGAAACCAGTTGGCGCAAACAACAACGAAAAGAAACAAAGAAACAAACAAAAAAAATGGTGTGTGTGTGTGTGTGTGTGTGCACACCGCAGTGACTGATACAAGAGTGCAGATAAAGACGTCAAAGGCGATCATCCATATCTCGGAAATGGCGCGTGTCCCCATTTCAATTGGTGCCTGGCCGCTGGTGCCGCCGACCAACCCGCTTCTGCAGCAGCAGCTTCTCCGCCCAGAGCCCACGCGCCACCACAGAGAGATCGGATGGCCCATCAGGACGCAGCGCCATGCCGCTCCTGGGGACGGATGCAATATATGTGTTTGTGTGGGGACGTTTTTGTGGAGAGCGCGGGAGATAGTACAGCCGATCCACCACGCCAGCTGCACCCACCAAACCCCTCTTCGCGTACGCGTGTCTACGTCGCTCCTTTTCTTCGCCATGCCACCAATTCGAGCGAGTGTGCTGGTGCTGAAGCTGCATTGCTGACGCATCGCCGACGTCGTCGAACAAACGCCCTGCAATTTCTTCTGTCCATCGTTCCTTTTCTCGCCCCGTCGCCAGATCGAGGCGCTGGTGAAATGCATTACTTCGAGACGACGTAGCCGCTTGCCCTTGCGCCAACTGCAGTTGCACACGGCGGTCCAGGTCGCATTGCAACTTTGGCGACACTGCACTGTCATCGTTCCGCAAACCCAATGGCAACAGCAGGTCGCGTTCATGTTCTCTACGGCGAGACTGGGGATTGCGGTGGCTTTGGCACAGACCCTCCTCAGACACCGCGCCCCCGTCGTACTCCGTGGAACCCGGCTCGTGAGTCGAGAGGATGTCGTCAGTGGGTGTCCCCCTCCATCTCCTCGCATTGTCATCCCTGTCGAAGATGATGCCATCATCTGGGGCATCTTTAGTGTCATCGACAACTCTTCGCTCTACGGACGGCGGATCACGATGTGTTTCTCGGCCCAGTGCGCTACATGTGCTCATCGACGCACCCACGCAGTGACTGTCATTTACCAACGCATCACCACGTTGCATGACAGGGGCCTGGCGAAAGCCCTCATCTGCACCGTCCTGACCGTCGTCATTGTAGTTGTCAGAGGGGCACAGACTGCATGCATCTTGCCCAAGAAGACGTTCAAGCAGCCTTACCCGTCGCTTCAAAGTCTTTTCCTTTTGATCATGCATCTCCTTCATGCTGCGCAGGTGCCTTTCATGACTTGCCCGCTCCTCACGCAACTTCTGCTCCAGCACAGAGCAGTGATGCAGAACCTCCTCCATTCTCCTGGAGTCGTTCACAAAAGCGGCAGACGAATGACACGAAGGCTGGTGCGGGCTGCGAACCGGTGTCTCCCCGACGTGCTTCGTCGGTGACACTTCCTTTGAGTAGCGGCTTTCGTGGCGATGTTGCACTCTAGACGTCTCCGGACTTCTCACACCCATTCCAGATGGACTCGTGTAGTGGTGCATCATGGGGTTGTGGCATCCGTCAACCAATGGCGGCGGGATCCCGGTATAAAGAGAAGCCATGATGAGCTTCCGGCAGTGCAGCATGCAGCCTGCAAAGTCCTTCAGGAGGTGCGACGTTGTATCCCGCAGGAACTGCACCTCTCCACGCACCTCTTTTGCCGTCCTAAGAAGGCGAAACACCAGGCAGGAGCGGAAGGCATCAAGCCGGGTGCGTAGCACCATGAATGCATTCTCCAGTTCGTCATTATGTGTGTCTAGGCAACGATACATCTGTTTCACCCTTTCTAGCTGCTGCAGAGTCCTGCAATACTGCTGTTCCAGCGCTCCCGCCGCCGCCGCCACTACCAATGGCTGCCTCCTGCTGCTGCTGCTGCTGCTTTGTGCAATCTCTCTGCTGGATGATGGAGTGATGTTGGGCACAGTACAGCGCTGCGTCGCTGCAGGGAAATTGCATAGCAACGAACTCGCATGGTTCAGGCGAACCCCAAAACCTAATGGGGAATGGATGCTCACACTGTTGTACTCGTCGTCGCTGCCAAGCAAACTGCATGGAGCACCCTTGGGTGGCTCCTCCGTCAGGCTCTTCATGGAGGGTGACCGATCCATCGACTTCTCTCGCCTCTCCCCTCCCCCAACAACAACAACAAGAAAAAAAAAAGGTATATATATATATATTTATATATATATATATGTGTGTGTAGAAGACGAGGAACGGAACGGGATCCTCTAGACGACAAGAATGGTGCAAATTGCATCATCCGGAAACTCTCTCTCCCTCTCACTGTGTTCCCCTATACGCAGAATCACTCACTCACTCACTCACTCACTCAGTTGGTGTCTTACGGTACTATGGCATCTCTCACGGGTCTCAATGGCTAAGCATGTACAAGGTTGGGGCTCAATGGCCGAATGCAGTAATGAGGCTCCGTCAAACAGCTCCCCAAAGTCGCTCAGTGGTTCATCAATAGGCATCATTTCACTTGATTGGAGACTTTCACTCTGACGAGAGAGCAAAGAGTTCTCCATCTCGAGCGCGTAGCATTGCGGATGCTGTCGCTGTTGCTCTCGCAGGGTTTCCGTAGTAGCGGGAACTGTGAGACTCAGAAGATTCCCGTAAAGCGCCTGCAACTTCTCCCGGAAGGCTGCAAGCGCCAAGCCGAGACGCGCCTGCACCCCTTGTGGACGTCGCAAAAGCAGGCCCTGTTGGCAAAACTGCCGCACTGCCGGCGGAAGGTTCGCAGGGATGCTGCACCCAAGTGGGATGCTAACCCGCACCGCCGGGAGCTCATCATCCTCCTCCAGACTCGGGGCATCAAAGATGTGCTCCCGGAGTTCTCGCTGCCACTTAATGGCACGGTATGGCGGTTCGTTACGAAGGATGGACACAAGCAACTGTGTGAGGACATAGCTGGAAGGGCTTGCAGCATGCGGGTGCGGCTGCCAACGACTGAACGGACCATCCTCCACATACATCGGTGGTGCGTACATCACCGTGAAGGCGCAGGTGAGCGGCAGTTCAACACGTTTTGCATGTCCCACGCCGCGGTTCTGTATCGGTATGTCATTCTCGGAGGGCTGTGCGACCTCCTCGCTGCCCCAACCAGCGCCATCCTGCCCACAGAATGAGAGGCAAGGCTCCGTCCCAGGAGGCGCCGCAACGGGGCAGACGAAAACATTTGACGGCGAGACTGCAATCCACGCAGAGGCCACCTCACTTGGCACGTCGCGCTCGTCCATCAAAATGTAATGGAGCGCGTCGGCAACCTGCAACGTGATTCCAATGGCCTCCTCAAGCGTGAACTGCCTTCGCTGCACAAACAGGAGATCGTGCAGGGAGCGATACGTCATTGCAGCCTCATGGCACTCCATGCGACGCACAAAGTACGATCTCGCAGGAGAAGTTGAGTCGTCGCGTTTCACCGACTGGGCTACGAGCCATCTCACATCCTCCCAAATGACTCCTAGCGCCAGCGTGGGAGTCGCCGTCAATGTGGCTCCCACGGAAACAGCAGCAACATCGGGTGGTGACATTTTCTCCGTAAAAGCTCCAACAAATGGGAGAATATTCGGATGGCACCAGTGTGAGCGGGAGACCATATCCTGCACAAAACCCATGAGCGTTTTGGGGGACAATATTTGGTCGTCCGTCCCATCCAACTGCTGCACCACCACCGGCCTACCCTTGTGTCGGTATCCGTAGTGGGTATCAAACAGGAGGTGATTCTGCTTCAATCTCGCACGGAGCCTGCATGCATCACATTCTGGTGGTGTGAGTTCCTCGAACGACACCTTCCACCTGCTCACATGCGGCGGATGTTGAATTTCAACCACCGCCTGCTCCGCTCCAAGCTCGCGCACACCACTCTCTGTGGCCCCTTCGTCACCCCATTCATTGGTGGAGGATGAGGAGGAAGACGAGGAAGGGGCAGACGCTCCTTCCGCCTCGCTGCGCAGGAGTTGCAAGTACACCTTCAAGTTTTCCACCTCATCGGCCCTCACGGCGCTTCGGTTCTCGTCCACCCAAGAAGCCACAGAATGCAGTTGCCACATCTGCTGAATGCGCGCAAAAACTCCGTCAAACAAAGCAGAACACGTAAAGTGCGACTGAAGCAACTGTTTCCAGCCATCGTATTTCATGCGCTGAATCAGCATGTCAGCAGAAAGAAACGTGGTCAACGTCTGCGGCGTCGGTGCCAGATTGGGGAGACAACAGAGGGTGCGGTATACGATATGCAACCGTCGTGCCACCAGAGCGCATTGGGCGCGGTTAATACAAACAGTCGGCGCCTCTCGAGATATGGATTGCATGTGTGCGTCAAGCATACCTACAGATGAATAATTGTTAGCATTGGTCTCCATGAACATCTAAGACTACCAATACGAGCCGAAACGTCAGGAACGGAAGATGAGAGTGGGGCAATGGTGGCTGCAGCTGGCCTCCCCCTCCCCCATCCAAGGCACGTTGCTGGGGATGCACCCACACGCCTACAGAGTGGGAAAGCGGGGCGGGGGCGGGTAGAAAGCGAAGAAGCATGAACTTGAAGCGCAGAGCATATTTCCTCCGCTGGCTCACATAAACAACAACAACAACAGAATATACATATACATATATATATATATATATATATGTATATATATATATATATATATATATATATAATAACACCACCATTAAACACATATACAGGTAGTCAAAGGGGCAACTATAGAACAACAACATGAAGAAACGGAGAGAGGGAGAGAAATGATATTCGTATATATATATATATATGCGCAGGGCATCACATGCGAAATGGAGGGCACGGAATGAAAGCCGAGGAAGGCTCGAAGCAGGGACGGGCAGTGTTAGCGCTACGCCCATCACCACCAGTGACCACTCCACGTGTTTCACGCTCATCACCACACGGTGAGGGTCGCATAGGATCCTCAAACGGTACCAAGAGGTCATGTGCGATGCCCTGCGCGTAGCGGGGATCTGACACCTCACGACTACCCTTGTGTGGGAACAGCAACACCCGTTCAATAAAGGGCTCCCATGACACCGCAGAGAGGCGTGCTCTGCGGGGTGCATCATCCATGTCTCTGGCTGTTATGGCAGCCCCCTCCTTGTGGTCCAAGCGCTGCGCAAAGTGCCTTGGCAGCACGACAAATTGACCCGGGAGAGGCACTTCACACGTTGCAGCTGAGGGGACAGCAACGGGATGACGTGGTGATGGCGAAGCGGACGCAGCCGCACGTATGGAATTCCCAAAGGCTTCCCCGTGTGCGGGTGACGGCACTTCCACTGCTGCACTAGGGGATCGAGACACGTGCGTGTTGAACAGAGCTTGTCGCCGCCCTCTTGTGACCGTTTTAATACCATGACGGCCCCGGTCACAACTGCCACCCGACGCCGACCTCGATGAGGCCGCAATGTTGCTGGCCGGCGTCCCTGCCTTGGGCAAACCCGGTGGCCACGGAGTTTTTGGTAGAGAGGAAATTAAAGAGCCATGGGAAGAGCAACAACGCGGTGACGCTGCTTCCCCTGGCGTTGCACCGGCAATACAGGAGGTACATGCAGCGGATGGGCAGTGTTGTTGCCCCTCAACTGTTGTGTTGCCGCTGCAACTCATATTCAAGCCCGTGAGGACCTCGTGGCGAATTGGCAGAGGTCCATTGCAGGCGACCTGGTGACGCAGGAGCATGTGCTCCACAAGGGTGTTCGGATTGAGCACCTCGGTCCATATGGCGGTGTACTGCAGCAGCGGCAAAGCAGGTGGGTGGCACATCATCGGCGAGAGTTTGCACGACGGCAGTTGCACAATGCTGAAGTCGTTGTAAACCCGCACCAAATGCGAACCCTCCGCGCGTAAGTCACGCCGCGATGACACGCGACGAGACGTAGAAGACGCAGACGACAACGACGCCGCCGCCGCCGCCAGCGTCGCTGCATGTACCATTGTAGCCGAGAAAACGTTTAGGAAGACGCGTTGGGAGGCTGACGGTGACTCATTTTCATGGACAAGGCGAAACAAAACATCTGCCCCATCGTCCCCGTCGGGGTGGGAGACGCCCAACCAATGCCACGCGTCACGGATGATGCCCACCGTGTGCACATCGACGATAGATACATAGCGCAGAACATTGGCGTCGGTGTCGCAGATGTACAGCGCCGTCCATGTCACCAGTACAACAGCCCTCGTCGTTGCCAATGGCCACAGCTCTTCCCCTTCCTTTTGCTGCTGCTGCTCTCTGGAACCATCGCAGCGAAGCCCACTGCCCGCATTAAGTCCGCACGGCGGCTCAGACCACCAGAGCTTACCTTGCCTCCTCAAGTGAATCCTGCTGCAGTCACTGACGTCTGCATTGGCGGGGCAGCAGACGGCGAGATCCACTTCCGCGATAAAATACACGCGCGCGATGCCCTCCTCCTGTTCTAAGAGCGCCTGAAAGGCCTTGTGGCGGCAGTGCGGCAGCCATCTGTAATCCGCGAGCGCCATGGAGGTAGACTTGTCGATGGGGTCACGCTGGCGAGACGCTGTTTCCATTTCCCCCATTCCTCCAGCACCGGTGCGAGACTCCAGCGGGGAGAATTCAAAGGAAACCCGGGAAAGGCAAGTAGAGAGCAGAAACACGCACACGCACACCTCTTTTCGCCCCCTTCCCCCTTCCCCCTAAAAAAAAAAAAAAAAGCCTTTCATGAGAGAAGAGATACAGCAGCCAACATCATCATCACACAAATTACACGGCACAATAACAAGGACAAAAAAAAAAAAGACAAAAGGAATAAATGCCAAGCACAACAAAGTTAGACGCCTAATTGAAAATCCATGTGAGCCCTTCTTCTTCCGCTTCTTCTTCGGCTGCCGCTTCACCACCACCACCACCACCTTCAGTTCCACTTCCAGAGATGGGTGCCTGTTGTGTGAGACATGAAGCGCGCAGTGGCTAGTAGAAGTCCTCCTCACAGAAGTCGGCAGGTGCCTGTCCCGTGACCACGTCATAGGCACCATTACAGGCTACTTCACCTCGCCCGGCGAGGCCTTCGGAGTCGTGCTTCGACTCCAAACGGTGACGCAACTCCGCTTCACCGGCCTGAATGTAGTGCACTACGGCAGATATGTCGCGATCACCCATCCCCGCATCCGAAGCGGCAGCCAGCGCACGGAGCGCTGCGTCCATCACTGGGAACGGTTCATCCTCTCTGTCGCCTGCTGGCGCCGGTGATCCTCCTGGTGTTGAAGGGGATGCTGACGCCTTCCGCGGCAGTGACGCATCAAGAATGGCGAGATCCCCCAGAAGCCGGTCGATACTAGCGGTGGATGTTGGCGGTAGTTTTTCGGGGTTGCGAATGAGGTCCTGCAGCAGAGGTGCATTGCGGCGCAGCATCGTACTCGAGCCCCAAGAGGCGTCCAGCACCTGCACGAGCTTGCTTTGATCCTCCAGACCCATCCGATGAGCCATCATCAGCGCCTCTGCTGCCGCAGCATTATGGGAGGCGACGAGAGCCTGTGATATCATTTTGGTCGCCGACCCGCTACCGCTCTCGCCCATGTGGTGAACGTTGTCGGCGTACATGTGAAATATCGGCAGCATCTTCTGGAAAGATTCTGCGTGCCCGCCGACCATTAGCACCAACTGCCCATTAAAACACGCACGCGGGCTGCCGCTCATTGGAGCGTCGAGGAAGTAGGCACCGCGGCGCTCCGCCTCATACGCACACTCTCGTGATGTTTCAATGTCTACCGTCGTGTGATCCACAATGATCTGACCCTTGCGTGCGTTTCGGATGAGGGCCTCATTGTCCTCCAGTAGCGCATGACGAGTCGCCCGCATGTCGGCCAGCACGAGCAGTATCACATCGCACCATTTTGTCATGGTCGAATAGCGATCATGAATACGCATCGCACATGACGCCCCGTCAACCGAGAGATCATCACACACGCGACGAGCCTTGGCAAGTGTGCGACTGTGTATCTGCAGATACATTGCGCTGCGTGCCTTAAAGCCTAGATTCCTGGCAATTGGAACCCCCATGTTGCCCATGCCAACCACGCCAACATTGAGGGAGCGCTTAACCACAGACATGCTCGTCTGCCTTTCTTCTTCTTCCTCAGATGCCGCCCTCCACCACCAGTAATATTTCTTGTGCCCCACAGACAACAACAACAACAACAACGAGATATGTGTGTGTGTGTGAAAGAAGAAGAAGAACAGCAGCATCAAGAAAGAAAGCAAAAAAAAAAAAAAAAACAATATATATTATCGACAATAGGCAGCGACTGTCTGGCGTGGAGAGAAAGCCGAGCAATGACCGACAACAGTGGTGATGTACGAGAGAAGAATGTAACGCGTAAACAATGAAGAATTGCATATATATATATATATATATATATATATACAAGCACACACAAATATATATATGCAGAAGGAAGGAAAAATAAAAAGAGAGAGAAAGAGTGAGCGACGGACAGACGCACACACAGCGAAAGAAAGAATGAAAGAGAAAGAGGGGTGGGAGTGTGTTGGTGCGGGAGGGACAGTCGCACAGAGAGCGAGGCTGCGGAAAAATACGTTGAGCTGCCTTGCGTTCTTGTTGCATCACTACCATCACTACCCCCGCCTTCCCTCCCTCCGCTGTTGTATTCCTAATTTGATTCCCTTTTTTTTTTTTTAATTTTTATTTATTTATTTCTCTTCCATTATATCTAAACTAAAGAACTTTTTTTTTTTTCTCTCGGGGCAGGGGCGGGCGAATGGCAGCTGGAGATTCAAAGCGCCTCCCCCACACACGCACACATACGTCCAGTCAAACCCCAAAGCCACCAGTAGAGAACGGTGGGAGAGAGAGAGAGAGAAACGGACAAAAATACGCGTCACGAGAGCGCGTAAATGGCACTGCACTTTACATGCGGGGCCGAAAGTTCCACGCCACTCATCCCTCTCATGTCCGCCGCCTCTGCCTCATTCCCTCCAAGGCGCACACACACACACACACACTCGTTCTCTCTCTCTCTCTCTGCGTGTGTGTGTCTTGCGCTCTAGGCGCCGAGAATGACATTGTTGATTGGGATGAAGATGACCTTCACAAAGAAGCCTAGGAAGCCCATCATGATGAACCCCATCAAAGTTGCCATTCCCGACGCGGTGAATTCGCTGTAGTTTGGCTTCTGGCACTTGCGCACGAGCATACGGCTATTCCGGACGAATGCCGTGATGGGGTGAATCACCACTTCATCAAGAATGTCCATTTCCCTCTTCTTTGTTCTTGCAGACACGATGGCACTTCACACAAAACTGATAAAAGAGAAAAAAATATATATATATATGTATGTATGTATAGGGAAAATTAGAGTGGAGAAAGAATGTGTTGGTCGCACTAGCACACACACACACACACACACACAGAGAGAGTGAGAGTGAGAGTGAGTGTGTGAGTGGCGACTGAAGAGGAGGGGAGGGGAGTGTGAGAGAAGGACACGGACGAGAATATGGGCGGTGGGCGAGCGACTCTCGCCAGCCCACTTCATTTCGCGTCATCTTTGCCTTTGGTCCTCATCTTCTCTTCTCTTCTCTTCTCTTCGCCTCGCGGGAGACATGCAGGAGTTTTCATCCCCGCCAGCAGACGCAGACGCCCAGCGTGCGCATGGCTCAGCTGGGGGGTGGAGGGGGTCTATGTTATCTATGCAGCTGCACCACACCTTCCCGTGGAGAAAGGCAGAGGAAGGCAGCAACAAGAACATGGGAGAACGCACAAGACGCTGCTGTGCACAAGAACACAATAACAACAACCCCACCCACCCACCCACCCCCGAAAAACAAAAACAAAAAAAAAAAAAAAATGAAAACGAAGGAGAGTGAAGGACGGCAACAGGATAAGAAACACCCAGGCGCCATGTACACGATACCTCCCTCATCCCCATCGCGATCAGCTCTATCCATTTCTCCACCACGCCCTACTAGGCGCCTCCATCATCTTTCCAATGCCTTCGTCTTCTGGTGGTCATCGCTTCATCACCTCCCAAACACACACGCACACACATTCCACCACCACCACCACCACCACCACCACCACCACCACCACCACCACCACCACCACCACTCCCTTTCTTCTATTGTCCGGAAAATAGCAGCTCCCTTTCCTCTCCTCATCGGTACGCGGTCACTGCGAGGTTGGCATCAAGTCACCCGCGTAAAATCCCTCCTGTGCATCCAGTGAGGGATTATCATCCTGCTGCAACAGCGGGTCCACCCTGGACTCGTGGTTAGGTAGACAGAAGAAGACGACACTGCAGCGACTTCTACCTTCCTTCACGTTCCTCACGCGGTGCGGCGTAGCCTCCAGGAGCCCACCCGTCCACTTTTCCAGAAAAATACCCGCGTTGACAAGTAGCGCGTCGTTCAGAACCGGCACGGGGATATACTTCTCCTCCTCATCGTCCCACACTTCAAGACCACCGAGGGCATCCTGCGCTAGCAACGTGATGGTGCTCAGATCCTTGTGCGTGTCGAGCCGGAGGGTCACGTCGCCCTTGCCGTCCCCCGCGGCGGCGGCGGCGTCGTTGTTGTTGTCGTCTTTCACGAGTGGCTGTGCAAGGGCACCTTTGCGCCGCAGCACCTTCGCCCCGCGTGGGTTCGATATGGAGCGTGCGTTTGTCAGCTCCACCCCGTTCCGGGAGCGCACCACCTGCCCCATTCTGGGGTAGTACTTTGCCTGTAGGTCAAAGTCAAACTTGTCATGGAAGGGCGTGAAGAAGTCGAGGTCGTACCCGCTCTCTGGGTCCGGACCGCCTTGTGGAATAGTCGGGCGGATGCCTAAGCCGCAGCTAATGTGCCGAAGAACGTCAAGCGACACCTCCCTGCAGAGTTCGTAGTATGCCAGCATCATCTCACGGTAATCCGACATAAAGATGTCGGCGCCCTTGTTCTCGGCGCCAACACAGGGGTGGGAGAGCAGCACTTGCCACGGATTCTGTCGGTCAATAAGCGACCGATACTCCTCCTCCTGCCATCCACTCAGTTTGTAGTACTTTTCGCGTAGTTCCGCCGGGTTTGGAACCTCACGGCCAACCGAAAAGCACTCAATGGCGTCATCCACACCACTCGCACCAACATAGCGGTAGTACCCGCGGAAACCAGATGGCGTCTTGATGCTCTCTAGCTCATAGGGCGAGATGGGCAAAACGGGTGACCGCTGAGTGGCGTGCCTTATAGTGGCCGTGGCTGCCGCGGCCTCCAGCGGGATATCAAGAATGTAGCGTTCGAAGAAGATGCGGCTGTCGCGGTGAAGCTGATCTAGAATTTCCTTCTGAATGAATGGATGCTGTACGTAGCAGTACCCGTGCAACTGCAGTGACTCGAGGAGTGCATTGCTGGCTGTCTCCGTCACGTTCTCTGGGCCACGGCCTATTTTGACAAGAGTCGAGAGGCGGTGAAAGCTGCGACGCATTGTTGCACAGTCTTTCCACCCCCACACACCACACCACACCACACCACACAGCAGCAGCCGCCCCACACACGCACGCACGCGTTCTTTTTTGATATATTCTTCTTCTTCTTCTTCTTCTTGTGAATCCCCTTCCCACCCCCCTCCCCTCCCAAAGACACACACACACGCGCCACCACCACCACTACTTTCACTGCTACTACTACTTTTTTTTGTTTATACCCCTCGTTGTTTGTTTGCTTATTTGTGTTGCCTCAACACCGTTTTGATTGTTTCGTCAACCTCCTCTTCTCTCGTGTTTGTCTACACGCACACCGAACGACAGACGAGGGGAGAGAGTGAAAGAGTGAGAGAGAGTGAGAGAGAGAGTGAGTGTGTGTGTGTGTGTGTACGAGAGGCAGTCAGTCAATCAGAATAAATGAATGAGTCAATCGGAGTGAATCTCCCTCCGAAATGAACGCAAATTCTGCAGCAGTCACACGTATGTATTTGTACAAATACATAACAGTTGTTATTCGTTTCTTCGTTTCTTTTTTTTTTTTGTTTGTTTGCGTGTGTGGTGGTGGTGGTGGTGAGTTTGTTGCAAAGAGAAAAGAAGAGAGAACAATATGTCGTGTCGGTACATTCACATTCATTCATTCTCACACACATATATATATATATATATATATATATCTCAGTTATATTTCCCATTAGGTGCACGCACACACGTGCCAATTGACATGTATAATTTCATGTGGCGGCTTGCGGTGCGGTGCAGTGCAGTGCGTGAAGGGAGGAGGTTTGTTTTGTTTTTGCGTTCTTTCTTTTCTTTTTTTCTTCTCGTCTGCTGATCGTCGCGGGGGAGCCAAAAAAAAAAAAAAAAAGGAGACTGAAAGAAACTGAGAATTACACATCGTCTTGTGTGACATCAAGCAACCCGGAGTGGTAGGCACTCAAAGTGTTCTCTACCAGATCAAAGAGACGCTCCTGATCGTCCAGCAGCGCGTCGTAGTTCACGACGGACTCGTAAAACGCGCGCCGGCACTTTGGCGGCAGCGGCAGTGACGCCTCGCGCGCCTCGTACCGACGCAATAGCTCCGCACCCTCCTCTCCACCAATGGCAGTGGCGACGTCGTGCAGCAGCGTACGCCATCGGAGAGAGTAGAAGCGGTAGTTCCACTGCGCTTCGGTCGCTCGCTCGTCGAGGAGCCGGCTCGGCAGAATGTACTTTGGCAATCGAGGCTCCTCCGACTCCCAATACGCATAGCCAGCCAGTGCATCATGCTCGCGCAGGTCACCGTTTGAAAGCGACTTGATCGTGAATCGCGGGGGGCACTCCATTTGGGTGTCATCATCCAGCGGATGATGCTGCTCTATCGTCTTGTGAAGGTCCCCTTCTCCCTTATGCAGCGAGGAAGTGGGACGTCTTGATGCAGCTCCTGCGCTCTTCACAGTGGCCGCTCGCCCCTGGTGGTCCTGCGCGACAATGATATCAACACCGGAGAAAGAATTTAACAGGTGCCCGGGTATGGGCTTCAGGGGTTGCTTGAAGAGCGTCGCCATCTGCTTCGTGTACCCATCAAAGCTTGCAGCCGCCTCCTGCAGCTCTTTTCTGCAGCACAGGCATAACTCTCTGTAGTAGTCCTGCAGTCCCACGCGAGATGAGGCGGACGACGGGGACTCAACTGCTGCTGCTGCGGGTGGTGATGATGATGATGACGACGACGATGATGACTTGGCGACAAGATGCGCTGATGTCGGCAGGCTCACCCCATCTTCGCGAGCTGAGATGCGTTCCCCCAACAGCGACGGTGACGGGGACGGCGGCAAGGGGGTGGGGGAAATCTCCTGCTCGTGCATGTCGGATGGCTGAACTGTGTGCGGGCCGGCGGAGTACACCGTTTCCCTCATCGGCATGGCCGCCTCCGCCGCCTCCGCCGCCGCCGCCTCGAAGTAACACTCATAGCCCAGCAAGACCTGCATCAGCTGCTCGCCTTGCTGCAGCAGCATGTTCCTGTAGTACTCTTTCCCCTGCAGAGGCGCGGGGCGCTCCGCCTCCCCTACCGCGTTTGGCGCATCCGACGAAATGCAGGAAATACCGTTACCATTGTTACGAGTGCCATTCTTGCCTTTCATCATCATCATCATCCCCGTATCTTCTGTAGCTACATCGGTGGCAGTGGCGGCATCCAAGTGCTGTTTTGATGCCATGAATGATCGCTCCAGCGACAGCCTCTTTTCTTGTCGATTTTATTTCTCTCTTTTCGTTGTTGTTGTTTAATAGAAAAGAAGAATTTTTTTTTTTTTTTTGCTCCTGATGTTTGTCTTGGGCTTGCAGCGTGCTTGCGTTTGTGTGTGCGTGTGCGCGAGGGAGAGAGAGAGAACTGGGAAGCACAGAAACACAAAGGAAAAGCAAAAAGAAAAAAAAAAAAGAGGCTGTGCGCTACTGCAGAAAGTTCCAAGCAGCAACGGCAGCAGCAGCAACCGACGTGTGTGTGTGTGTGCGTGTGGAAGGGGGGAGCCTGCGCGGTCTTTCCCCCACCGCTGCCGCTACTCTCGCCCTTGTCGCGCCGTGCCTCTCACCACCGCCGCATCACGTACGTGTTCCAGTACTCCTTCGCCATCTGCATGTAGTTTATCTTGCTCATCTCGAGAAATCCCATCTTGTGCAGATTCAGCCGCGGCTTCGCCTCAGGGAAGCGTCGTTTCGCGCCGTCGGCAGCCAAAAATCGGAACATCGCCAGACTGCGCTCGCAGCTCTGCACGGCAACCGCGATCTCTTCCGCATCGCGTAACGCCGCCCCCTCCCGGAATTTCTGCCGGATGATGATGACAAAGCGCTCATTCATTTGGGCATGCTCATTCAGTTCACACAGCAGTGACGGCGGGCACAAGACGGCCAGCTTCAGCCACTGCCGGTACGCGCGGCAGACGCGGTACGTGTGCGGGATCCCGGGAAGATTTGTGCCCGCACGCTCAATGACATCTTTTGTAGCAACAGATGGCACGAGCGATCTGCCGTGGCGCACACAACAGACATGCATGACGACGCACTCACACAGCACCAAGAGCCGCGAGAGATAAAAAAATCTGCGAACAACAAACAATAGGAGAGAAGGGCCAAATAAGAGTACACGACACACGACACACACTAAAGGGGGATCTTGTCACGCAGAAACAGGAATAATAGTGAAGTGGCTATTTTTGATTCCATTTTCTTTTCATGGCTGTATTTCGTTTTTTTTTTTTTTTTTTTTGGGGGGGGGTTCTGCTGCTGCTGCTGCTGCTGCTGTTGTCGTTTGTTTGTTTTACATACGCTCATGTGCAGTTCGTTTCTTCTTCTTGTTTGTTTGTTTGTTTCAGCATCAGCAGCATCATCTTTTTTTTTTTTTCTCTCTGTACATGTAAAATGCATATGTTACCCCACCCACACCTTTTTTTCTTTTTTTTTTTGTATCTCTCTTCAATCAGCCGCCTTTCCACGTCTATGTGTGGCGTGCCTCTGTTCCCGGAGAAACACAACACACACACAAGTCTTTCCACATTTCACCTCTCGGTGTCTCTAATCTGTGGAGCCGAGGAGGGCGACACCTCGCATGCGCCAATATGCGTCATCCTCCGCGACTGGGAGGTTCACGTCAAAAATCCAGTGTAGATCGGAGCGCGTTGGGTACTTGTAAACGGGGCAGCGGTAGTACTCCTGCTTCTTCTGCTTCTCCTTCAGCTGCCCTGGTTTGGCGGGCGCGTTCTGGTGCGTTTGTGGGGCATCCTTATTGTAGGCGGAAATGAGCAGCATCGGCAGCTCACGGAAGAGATCACCCGCTGGCGGATCCTTGAGCCGCTTGTTGTTCTTGTCCCACATGGCGCTTTCAAGGAAGAGTCCATAGATGACAACCTCCCCACGCTCCGTTTTGAGGTCCTCCGCTCTGGGCTCCTGATTCGGGCGGTACTCGGAGGATCGCACCTCCGTGCGTGTCTCCACCTTGTCAAGCGCCCATGGCACCGGCTCATTCGCATGACTGCGTGTGATCTCTTGTCTCACCGAGGTGAGGAAGCCCTGCGGGTTGAAGAAGCCAGACAGCCAGTAGACCGGCGGGCGACCGTTGCGCCCCCAGCCATCAAGTTGATCGTAGCGCCGCAGTACCTCGGCAAACCAGAGCGAGATGTTGGGCGATGGCCAGCCAACGGCCACCCACGACGGTGGTACACGTGCGGCATACAAGTAGTCCAACGCATCCTGAAGTACCGGCGTGAGGATGATGGTCCCAGCCACCGCAAGCTTCAGGTTCATGCACGTCTGTCGGATAACTCGGATGGTCACACTCAAACGGTCCACCTCCTGCCCGGCAAAGATGGAGAGCGGTTGGCGGTCGCCAAGATGCAGCTTGCGATCTAGCGACCAATTCTCCGGCAGCTGCCGCAAGAAGTTGTCCGCCATCGACAACACCTTCTCTTCGCGTGTCACACCACCATGTGAGACGGCGTCACGCGGTTGAATGTCGAGAATGGTCGTGAGTGCCTCCTGCGCCTGACGCGTACGGTATGTGATGTCGGCGTTGGAGTGCATCTGAAACACCTCCGTCGTGTCCACATCAGGATACGTTTCGCGGATAAACTCACGGTGCTTGTTGATGTCGTCAAATAGTGGAATGCGATAATTTGAAGCGAACTCCGTCAACTCCAAGTTACCCCACGTGTTATTCGAAAGGGTGTTGGTGTTGTTGGTATTCTTGGTATCGGTGGCCATCTTCATATCACGCGCTTTATCTGGGTTGGTGATGCGCATGTCATACAAGAACTCTGTGATGGCCTTGAAGAGCGCGCGGTCGTTGTTGTCTGTGATGCGTCCGCCGTATTGAATGTCGGAGACCATGTAGCACACCGTGTCGCGGTTCACCGGGTTTTTGAGCGTTTCCCCAATGGTGGTCATGTGGTTGATGAGGAACTGCACCGAGGCGGTCCAGTCACCCTGGTTGAACTCGTATGGGACGCTGAAGCCAATGGGACCAAACTTGCGCCGCTCCACCACCACGGAATGCAGAAAACATTGCGTGAAGAGCATCGGACGCCACTCAGGCCGGCGGAACATCTCGAGATAGTCCTGCGACATCCACGAGTATGTGCGCACAAGTCCCGCTTTGATCCCCTGGGGCGGCTCGTTCGTCAACTTGATTGACATTTGCAGCAGACCAATGGGGAATGAGGTGTGCGGCTCCGTCGTCACCCACAGGCGTGCCTCCTCGTGAATCTCCACCTTCTTCTCCCCCTGCAAGAGCTGCTGTCGCAGCCGCTCCTCCAGCTGCAACAGGAACGGCAGTCCGAGGTGGCAGTTTTGCAGCAGAGCCCAGTCACCATTATTCCACGCACTTGCCACGATGGTCATTGCAGCCTCCTCCTGCCCCTGCCCCATGGAGATGGGGAATATCTTCTTCTTGAGCGACTTTGCCGCCGCCTCGATGAGTGTTGTCGGGTCAGAGCCCTGCGAGAGGAGAAAAACAATGGGCGTGATGCCATTGGTCTCCTCCACCACATCATGAAGATCGAGCTGTTGCGGCTCCGCAAACTCCTTACCAAGGGTTCGGGAAACGTAGAGGTTTGCGGCGAGCATCGCCCGGTCCTCACGCAACGCACGCACAATAAGAAGACGCTCAAAGCTGTCAAGCTTCTCATGGATATCCGGCACAGCACTGATTTCAATGTTGTCAGACTCAATGTACTGCCGCCACATCTGCTCATTGCGCATCATGAGGTCAGGGACCTGCTTAAACGACCGTGGTAGCTGCTCGGCCAGGGCGAGAATATTCGCCCACATCTTGTCCTTCACCCACGTGAACGGCTTTGACCTCTCCACCTGAATCGCACCACCACCTTTGAGGAAGACATCAAAGGCGGCAGCATCCAAGTGCCCCGACTTCATCTGTATCTTGCATGCCATCAGAAGGACGAACAGCAGCTTATCCTTCGAGAAGAGCATGCGGATGATGTACCTAAAAACCGCCATGGTGAGGTATTCGATGATGCACTGAATGCGCCGCGTCGTGACTGGGTGATGCTCTGATCGCTGGATGGAACCATCAAAGATGCCATCGAACTGCATCAGTGAGGTTTGATACATGTGACTCACCAATGACATTTCGACGACGAGGAAGTAGAGCACCGCACCACGCGTGGCAACTGGGCGGTATTCCTCGCATGCCCCTGCAATGCGCTTTCGTGTGTCAAGAGCCGTCGCCAGCTTCTCCGCAATCTCGGCAGACGCGTCTTTTGTTTCCTGCAGCGTTTGGATCAAAGCCACGTCGTCAATGAGATTCCCTTGTGACTCACTCAACTGCTTCAACAGACGATCCTCAAGATTCTTTCGACGCTTTTCGTTGCTGTTGATGTCCTCCGACAACTTGGCACTTTCCTCGTTCAGCTCTTCCTTCTCACGGCCAATCACATGCGACAGCAGCTGCTGCTCAAGTCCCTCCATCGTCACGGTGAAGTCAATTACAAGACTCTTGGCAAACATTTCTGGTGTAAAACTTGGGTTGGGCAATTTGGTGGTGAGGAAGAAGCTGAATTTATCGTTGTAGCTCATCTCCTCACCGTTGATGCGGATAAATTGTGCCTTTCCACTCCGCCCCACCTGTTTCTCCAGCACAGGGTCAATCATTGGGTCAATCTCCTCTGGCACATTCTCCACAATAAGCGGACGGCCCGTGTCGAGTTGCTCCTGCAGGTGCATGACAAATGTGCGGTCACTTAGTTGGCAGAGTTTACCCTGCATGGACTCGGTACGCTTGCGGATCCAGTTCAAAGCCTGCCCTTGCGGGTCAATCATCAATGGAAACTTGGCGCTTGTAGTGATCATAATGGCGTTCTGCACCGAGTGATCATCTGCTGGCAGTCCCTCAAGTTGCCAGTCTGCAATGGTCGTCTCGTCGACGAGGAATTTCACCACATTAATGTCAGATGTGACGGGAATATTTAACTCCTTGCATTTGGTGTAGAAATTCTTGTAAAGCAGTTGGTGGCGGAATTCCGAGTTGAATGGGCCGCAGTAGGAGATAAAGGCGCAGCTCAGCGCCACATCCCCAACCAGACGCTGAATGAGGGATTTGAACTCATTACTCTGCTGCGTCCATCGCTCACGCTCCCCCGAGAGGGCGTCAATGAGACCATTCGCGCTGTCCATGCGTTGCTTGGTGCGAGCAGCGTCATCCTCCAGCGCCTGTTTGTTGGCGTTCTCCTCTGAGAGCTGCTTGTTATAGCGATCGACCTCTGCCGTCACACGTGCGAGTTCTTCCTCCTGTTCCTCCTTCTTCTTGTTTGCCGCACGGAGCTTGATGGTTGCAATACGTAACTTTTCCCGCTTCGGTGCGACAATTTTGGCAATGTTGATGTACTTGTACATGCTGCGTACCCACGTGCACAGACCGGCAATGTTACCAGAAGCCTTGCGGGCACGCTCTAGCGTAAAGTCCTCCATCCACAAGTATGGTAGCAACAACTCACATGTCTCCTCGTTGATGTAGTCCTTCTGGTTCTCACCAAAAGAGCGCAGCGTGTCAAGTGTGCCAGAGTCGGATGCAAGCTGCCTGCCGCTGAAGTCCCACGAGTCGGTGATCCAAAGGGCTCCCTTCACCTCCTCCGCACCAGGCGGGAGCAGGGGGCGATGCAGTAGCACCGACACGGCGTCAAAAATACGCTTAATCAACGCTGGTGGGTTCGCCAACTTCTTCAGCGTCGTGAAGTCATTTGCCGTGATGGAGTTGAGAGACTCAATGGCCTCCAGTAGTGCCGGTTCAGCCGCCTCAAGGTCCTTCTTCGCCTCTGCCTCTCCTTCTGCCACAATGGCGGCATCACGGGCGACACCCTCCTTCACAATCTCAACCTCCATGCGCTTCTTCTCCGCTTCCGTGGTGCGAATCTCAATCTCCTTCACCAGCACATCGGTTTCCTTGCGTTTATTCTGTAGCAACACCTCCTTCTCCTGCAACTGTGTTCGCATTACCCGCACATCTTCACCAGCCTGATGAAGCTTGTGCAAACCCTTGTTGATCTTCCCCGAATCCTCATTGAGCTCATCAAACTTCTTCTTGTAGACGCTCGTGTAGGACTCAATGAAGCCAAGGTAAGACTTGGGCGTGCTATACACAGAACGACGGTAGCGTGTGAGGTACTCCTCGGACTTTTGCAGCATCAGCGAATGAATTTCCGCCATGAGTTCCACCAGCGCCTTCTTGTTCTTCTCCTCCGTCGCCATCTCAAAGGACATGAGGGTGCGTGAGGAGACGTCAAGCAGTGCCTGTTTTGGCCACGGGAAGAACCAGTTGATCACACACGAGGAGACAAGGGCGGGGAACTTGCGGGCGCGGGTGCGGAACTTGTCACCAACCGGAGAAAAACACAAGACGAAGTGCAGCCGTTCTCGGACGCGGTTGATGAAATATTTCCACAATGCTTCATTCATGTCATCAAATTTTACAAATGGGTCCTTCTTCATGACGGGGCGAATATCATTGATGGCGGAATCTCGCTGATCCGCTGCGAAGAGACCGGCAATCTCACCATTTGACAGGAAGGAATTAATGTACTCGAGGAAGATTTCCTGCTTGATATCGTTATCGGTAAAAAGCATTGTGACAGGGCGCTTTGTCGCGGCGACAATATATTGCTCACGAATCGCATCAAAGAGCTGGTTAACACCAAACCCTTTAGACAACACCAACGTAGCGTAATCCTGGCTGTTCACATATGCGGCGAGACGAGTGAGTGACTGTTTGCCACTGCCGCCCACACCCACCAGGAGCAAGTTGCCACGCGGCATGGACAACACACGTGAAATGCGAGACACATTCTTCACAGCTGCCTCAAACAGGACCAGTTTCAGTTTCCTCGCACGGCTCTGCTCATCATGCGTCCGCATGGCGCGAAGGAGGCGATCCTGCAGTACTTCCATAGAAGGAGCGGGTTCATAGATGCGGGGAGCCGGTTCTGCGACTTCACCCGTCTCGGGGTCAATGATTGCATCACGCAGGTGGTTCGCCATGTAGATGGGATCCCGCACCTGATCCACCACATCACGATACGGCGTCCCCGTGAGATGTTGTACAACACAATCTTGTAAGTTCTCGTCAAACCACCGCTTATCCGCCACGCTGTTCAGTTTATCACTAAACACACGAGAGCACTCGTGCTTCCACACCCGCACAAGTGTCACAGGATCGGTGATGACTTCCCATGGCTTGCTGGAGGAGCGCTTCTCGGGACGATCGGGGTCGTTGAACATGCCAGCCATCATAATACCCTCCGTGATGCGTGAAAGATCCCGCAGGTTAAAAAAGTAGTGGAACTTGTCAGGTGTCGGCAGCATCCGTTTCGAAATGGCACGCCAGAAATCAATAGACATCTGCGTCAACATCTTTGAAATATCCTGCACCCCGCGTGAGTAATTCTCGCTGCAGAAACGTCCCTCAAAAATGACGCCGAAAATCTGCTGCACAGAGCTCTCCTCTGGAAGCGGAACGTTAAACACCGAGAAGTGTCGCTTGAGTCGGTTGGGAATGTCATTCTTTCCACCAGATGGGTGGGACATGGCGGCCATGTACACTAGCCCACACAGTTCCTTACGGCGCCCAGCATGACCCAAGTCATACACCATGTTGGATTCCACCACCTGTCGCACAATCTCGTTGGTGATCTGATCGCCCCACTCATTGATCTCCGGCATGTTGATGTCATCAATGAAGACCATGAGCAGCTCGCAGTTCTTTGGACCAAATGTCGATCCGATACGCTTCTCCGTCATGTCATCCAGAGCATTGTAGAAGTTCTGCGGTGTTGTCATGGAGGAGAAGTTTAGCTTCCGATAGTTAGACGTCTCGGATTCGGATTTGATCTTCAACAGTAGTTTTTCCATCGTGACCGTCTTGGCCGTCCCGCTCACCCCAATCAGAAGCGTCGGTCGCCGCTGCATAAAGTTACAGTTTGTGAGAAAATGCAGTCGAACAGAGTCCTCCGTTGGAATGAAGAGCGTGGCAAAATCCAGCTTGTCGTCGCCCGGGTACTTCCACTTTTCAAGAAACGACGACCAATGCTCCCAGCGGCCCGATTTGCAGTCGAGTGAAAAGTCAAACACGCTGCCCTCTGATGCTGGCGGAAGCCCATCGTAGTTCTGCCGCACAAATGAATCAAACTTCGCACGGTCCTTTGATTCCAACAAACCACCAAACGACCACGAAACGGTGAACCAGAAGATTTGCAACGCAAGTGTGTCACTCACGCCGGCACCATCGCCCACCTCTTCGCCAAGTGCCACGGCCAGGTGAAAGGCATTGATGACAAGGTGTGCCACAGACGTCTTCATCACCACGCTGCACTCCTTCTCGTAGAACTCCGCCACCCTCTCCGTCACGGTGAGCTCAGACGCTTCTTGCTCACGGGGCAAAAACAGTTGCAATAACTTCTCCGCGAGGAGTGGGTTGCACACCTTGAGAACATCCCCTGGGAGGATTTTTCCATCCGCAGTCACCGTGGCGCGCAGCCGCGACTCCAACACCGGCTTCCAGCCAAGAATGACATCGGAGATGAAAATAATACCAGCACGTGACACCGTGGCAGGTGAGGCGTTCGCCAGATTCTCCACCTCAAAGCAGCACTTCATCGTATCTGTCATTTGAATACGGTCACCATTCGCCAAAGTCAGTAATTTGTTATCATCCAGCACCGTGTTGAGGTTCTCAATCCAAATAGCATCTACAGGGCCATCGCAGATAATCCATATGTTGCGCCGCTTGGCATTACGCACGGCGGTACGCCAGAGAGACGAAAAGACGCCATCATGCCAATCGCCTGACACATCTATGCGACCAAACATCTGCGGTGCGGTGATGGCCTTTGGGTTCATGCGTAACTGCTGGTGTGGCACCGTTGTGCGACTCAGCGTGTCGGTCATGACTTCGTAGCACTGCGTCTTGCCGCACATGGCGGGGCCCACCACCATAATGCCGTGTCGCACCAGTTTTGTCTCATAGAGTTGAAGCACCTTACTCACCCACGGCCCCCAGTGCTGCAGTCCCTTCTCGGCAATCACCTTCGCCAGTTCGCCCTCAATCTCCGGGTGGGTGCCCTTTACAAACTGTCGCCCGGGGAACATGTCGCGTAGCAGCGAGTCAAACAATTCAATGTCATCAAAGACCAGCTTGGACAGATTCATGTCACGCAGTGTACGCATAAAGAGATCCTCCTCGTCCTTGCCAGGGTTACGACGCAGCACCGCACCGGCAGTGCGCAGCACGGAGAGAATGTTACGAAGGCCAAAGTCGTAATGCCGCTGCTTCGAGAGCTGCTCCTCGCAGAGTTTGTAGAGTGTGAAGAACTTTTTGCTGAGGAGGTCGTCGAGACTGTAGCCTTGCGAGGCGAGCTTCACCTTCATAATGGTCTGACGGTCGGGAATCATCATTGTGACACCACGGAAGAGAATCTTAAGATTCTCCGGCAGCTCCTGCCGTCCTGCGTACCCGGGGTTCATTGTGATGAAGAAGCCAACACCAGGCATGAGATCTGTTATTTGCCCATCAATGAAGATAAACTTGTCCTTGTGCTGCTTCAGCGCCTGCAGCACACAACTCACTTGCTGCGCCACGACAGACAACACAGGGAGGTCAATACGGTTAAATTCGTCAAAGCAACCCCACGCATTTGCCTGTGACAGTCCGCGAATAATCTTTCCCATTGCATGGCGATCCAGCTGATCGGAGCAGTTAAACACCACACAAAACTTACCGTACGTACGCGCAAGATCCTTTGTGGTTTCCGTCTTTCCCGTCCCTGCAGGACCAGCTGGCGCTCCGCCCATGTACATCGCGAGGGCCTGCGAAAGCGTAATGTAGCAGCGATCCGTCAGTGGTGTGATGACAAGGCGCTCCTTGACACCAAGGTACTCGTTGCAGTACTCCGTGTCGGAGTCGGCAATAGAGATGATGGTGAGATCACGCTCCGGCCTGTAGTAGAAGCGTGCTTGTTTAAGCCAGTCAAAGTGTGTGATGTCCTTGATGGATGCCTTCTGCAGGTCCATAAACACCTCCTGCTGGTGAACCTGAATCGTGATTAGCGTCTCCACGTTGGTGCGCATACGTTTGGGCTGCCGCTCAAGCTCCGGTGAGGTTGTCATATTGACAAGAAAATTCTTCACCGAGTCGCACTTGGCGCGTGATGTGGCCGCATCCCTGCCACGCGCTCGCATGATGCCTTTTGTGATGCACTCCGTCACATCGGCTGTCCAGAAAAACTGAAGCATGAGGAGGGAAACCTGCGCGGGGTAGCGATCAATGATGGTGCCAAGGTAGCTCGTATTGCCAAGCAGTGTCCCAAGCTCTGTCACGCTTGCCTTCACCACCTCACGCACGGTGTCTGTCATGCCACCACAGAGGCGATTTAGCCAATCCTCCACGTTGCCAATGCACGGCGTGGGCTCACGCATCATTAGTGACTCTCCCTCACCGGAGATCATCTCAACAATCTGAAAATACGGCTGCGCCCCGGCCTCCTTTGGTTTTACACGCTCAAAGCGCACGGATGCAAGTCCGTCAAAGATGGAGGCCAGATGCGGCTGAATCGACTGCGGATCACTTGCCTGCGACAAAATCTCCAATAGCACCGTGTCGGACACAAAGTAGAAGCGCGGGAAGAGGTTGCGCTTCTGCTCAAGGTACAAGGAGAGCTTTCGCTGACATTCGTCGAGCTGCTCCTTTAGGTTTGGTAAGTTCTGTAGGAGCTCATTCTCGTAGCAGAACTCCAGCACGTTGGGTGTTTCATTGGCTTTGTTCATAATTTTCTGCCACGCCTTATCAATCATGGCGAAACGCTTCGCCTCCTGTGGCAGTTGCTTCATGATGTCACCGCCAGCGAAGACTGCCTCCAGATACTGCCACATGAACTGCACCTCCACCCATAACGTGATGGTTTCACTCACCTTGACCAGCTTCTGCAGGAAGCCTTGTATCGTGTCCCGCATGAAGGCGCAGTAGCGGGAGGAGAGCATGGAGTTAATGGCCAGCGACGACTCATCCAGCGCCTCACGCTTCGACGAGGTGTCATCTCCCTTCAGAGTGATGGGGCCACGGTGCTTAAACTCGGAGAACTTCAGCTCCTGATCCTTCCAGAGGGCCTCCTGCGCGCGAAACTTTGACTCCACCTCCGCCTCCCGCACGGAGGAGCTGGCAATGTCAATCACCTCCTCCACCACCCGCAGCAGGTTTGCATCAACGAGATTTTGCAGCTTGAACAAATCCGGGTCAGTCCGCCATTTATGGCCAGTCACCCGCATGATTTCCTGCCAGTGCCGCTCCACCACCGCCGGGTTCTTCAGCTCCTGAATCACTGGCTGTAGCTCCATGAAATCGTCAAGGATTTTCTTGAGTTCCACATACGCGTCCCAATCACGCAGCGATTTTGGCAGACGCTTGCATTGACTCACAAACACACTCACCTCTTCTGCAATGGCATCAAAGTCCAACTCACACCAGAGGATATCATTGTAGCCGTCCACTTTGTGCAAGACATTGATGTAAAGTGTGTAGAGTTTGTCGAGGAGCTCAAGTTCCTTCTTGGTCTTCACCATCTCTGGATACTTGTGCAGCGGCATCCCGAAGAGATCCTCGCCTGCCATGAGCGTGAGCCACTTGCGGTACTTGTCGTCAAACTGACGTTGATACCTCTTTAGCCGCTCCATTGCCTCCTGCGGCTTGAGGCCCTCCACCATTGGCCCATGCGCGTCGTAGTCGTTGCGGAACGCGATGACCTCCGCACCGAACTTCTGCACCTCTTGTGTGAGTCCCTTCTTAAAGCCGTGCTGCATGTGGTTAATTTCGTCAGAGCGTCGCTCGGCCAACGCATGAAGCTTTCGCCACTTGAAGCGAATGTCCTCTACACGGTCAATCTCCTCCTTGAAGATGTGCACGTTGAATTTCTGCAACAACGCATACGTCTGCTGAATGGGGTAAAACTGAAACTCCACCTTTGACTCACGCTCACGGATATCCTGCAAGGTATTCATGAGCATGCGCAGGTCCTCTAACTTATCCTGATCAGGGATTGGCATCGACAGCTGATGGGCCTCCTCATCCATCTTGTGCGTCAGTGTGTCAAGATCATGTTGCCCGCTGGCGTGCAGTTTGTTCGAAAACAGTTCCCTCCACTCGGTCACCTTTCGTAAGAGCTCCATCTTGAGTGGTTTGTTCTGCAGCGCAAGGCTTCCAATGTTAAAGACCGGCGCAAACCCTTCAATTTCCCCCTGCAGTGACACATATTCCTGCAACCGATGCTCATAATCATCAAGGGACGGTTTTGTAGCGGCAAACGCCGCGTAGGACGCGTCCATTTCAGACTTCCAGAGGTATTCAAACTTTCGAAAGTGATTCAGATACTCCATCACCTGCTTCTTCAGTCCATGAATGCTACCCGTGAGTAGCAACACCACCTTCACAATTTCCTTGTTCTTGGCGATTTCCTCAAAGAAAGACAAGGTGTCGCAGCCTATTCCACTCCATAGAGTCATGTACTTGCTGCATGACAGCACCGCCGTCGCACACTGGTTGATCGCCTTCTGCACCTCATCCAGCGAGGGGTTTAGAAACACATACGGCTCAGTGTTGATCAGCTGAACATCCACGTCAAAAAATGGCTTTTCAACAAACAGGAATGAGACACGGTTGCGCGTACCCACGCGCCTTTTAAGAAGATTGAGTGAACGCGTCGTGGCGGTGAGAATGGCCTTAAACATGAGGCGATTGAAGTGGGTCTTGAGTGTCGTGATGCGCTCCTGGGTGCCGCTGCCAAGCGTCTTTTTATCATGCACGAGGCCCTGGGTACCAAGTATGCACGCGACGACATCCTCCACAGCACTCTCCACCTCACGGTTCTTCACATCCATCACCTCGCACTGCTGTCGAATATGTTTCTCCTGCGCTTGCACAAACTGATCGAGAGTGCAGTGATCTTCGAAGATGTTTACAAGCAGTGTGGAGGCAATGAGCTTCAGATTTTCCTGAATGCGGTAATGAATGATGTCGTTAACTTTGGTCACAGTGGCATCGAGTTCATGAATAGATTTCTGCACCCGCTCGAGATAGGTGTCAACGTTCATTGAGGTCCACGTGAGTGTTGTCTCACCCGGCAGAAACACCGCGTCGAGGGCGTCAAGGTTTGGCTGCAGCAGGGCGCGTGTGATGCCGACCACTTTGCTCCGTGAGCTGCCAGCGCGACCCACCACCCGCTCGTACTCCTTCACGAGATACGTCAGCTCATTGTAGAATGTCTTGAGCTTCTGCTCCTGCATCAACACCGCCTTCGCCGATGCAGGCACATCAATATCACCTAGCAGCATCAACGCCCTCGTCTCCTTGATTAGCTGAATGATCTCCACATCAAAGTTCACAAACAGGCGACCCTCATGTCGCACGAGCAGCGTCGCATTGAGGCTTGAGATGCTTGATTCAATGGATCGCTTCCACGCATCCACCCAAATTGCCTCAAACTCAATGAGCGCCACTGAAACACGGTTGTAGGTGCGTATCACCTTCTTACTGTCCTTCGTGTTCGCCATGATGGTGCGGTTGGTCTTGAATCGGTCCATGGGTAATTTGACATGACGCAACAGTTGCCGCGCCCAGCTGATGGCCCCTGCGACGGGTGCCATGTTGCGTGCCACTGGGGGATCTGTTTTATATCGCTCATACGTCTTCTGATCGTTCTCAAGCTCCATCCCGTAGCTATGAAATATCACGAGGTACTTGGACTCGAGGTCTGCGGCAAAGGCCTCATTCTTGAGGATCCGCTGATACTTGGCGAGCAACTGCAACGCATTGTCAGTGGAGGTGATGTTCTCAAACGAGGAGTTGATCGCCACCTGCATCGACGTCTCTAACTCGGCGATGCGAGTCTCAAAGATTTTGAACTCCACGTCAAACTTGTTGTTGTCATGAATGTCGAGAATGTCAGTTGTCTTGCCACGCAGGTGGCCAAGATACTCCTCGAAGCGCGGGATAAGACTTTCCATTTGCTCAACATGATACGCCTTGAGTTCCATGAATTGCTGCAGCGTGCTGAACACACTAATGAGTTTGTCAACCCGCTTCGTGAAGAGATTAAAGTGGCCCATGAATTTCAGCTCGTCAAAGTCAAACTGCTTTCCATCGTTCTGGGCGAGTATTGCCTGTGCCTTTTTGTACTCTTCATTGTAGACCTTGTTGCACTCCGCGCTCAGCTGCAGGTGACGCAGCAGCTCCCGCAGTGTCTCAGGGTTCTGCCCATACTCCCAAATGCGGCTACGCACACCAGATGGATTGATCGCCGCCTTGCATGAGAGCACCATTTCATTGGTTATTTTGAAGAGAAGTGCCGTCATGCGCTCCCGTCGGGAGTAGTGGCGCGCAATTGTGTACATCATACGGATGTTTGCCATGAGCGAAGGGATAATCTTGATGATTTGTGAAATATCGGATGAGTATAATACATCAAAGTACTTGTCCAGCGAACGCAGGTACTTCACATTCTCTTGCGCCTCCGTGAGTTCATCCGTGAGTGCCGCGTCGACCTCGACCCACCGCTGCAGCAATGGACTCTTCATCTCACGTAGGTACTGCACCGCACGTGGTGCCTCAACAGCCTCAAGCTGATCCTCCACGAGTCGCAGTTTTGCAAGGCGGTTATTCCAAATCTGAATCTCCGTCTTTGGCCCAGACTTCTCATCGTTCACCTCGTTTTCATAGTTTGGCGTCTGCAACACCACATCGTGCATGATTTTGATCCAACCTTCCACCGTTGCCGAGAGGCTTTGCACGAGAACGGGGTCATTGATGCCGCCACGCTTGTTCACCCCGCCACTCTGCAGCAGTCGCCAAGTCTCCTCGTTGACGGGGCTTAATTCATGGCTTTCGCCCTGCAGTTGCTGCAGCTCCGACACACGGTCCGCGTAGCGTAGGAGGTGCACAATAAACTGGTTGCGCTCCACCACCGAGTTCTTTCCCCAGTTGGTGAACTTGTTGAACAGCGGGGTGTACACCTCCATAAGAAGGTGTTCGTAGCTTTGCAGTACATTTGTATCGAGTGATCCCATCAACACCTCCTGCACAACCTGCGCGGGATCCTTGGAGCTGATCGCCTTGCCGTCATCAACGCGAAGTGCATACACGCAGCGCTTCATAATGTGTGGAATCTTCGACTTCAATGGGTCCACAACGCGCAAAACATCCTCCGTGCTCCCCTCCTCGGCGGGGTCCGGCTGGTACGTGAATAGCAGTGATGGCCCCCCGCAGCCCTCCAGCATGTCGTGCACCATCATGAAGTTGGGGGATCCATCGGTAAAGTTACGGTCCAGCTGCTGCAGAAGGGAGTCCATCCCTTCGGGCTCGCCACATGAGAAAAAGTCCTTGATGCGGCTGAAGATGTACTGGTGGCGCACATCGGAGCGTACCCCGCGACCCTCTTGCATCGTACACGGCACGAGAAGGATTAAAACCCGCTCGCACCCCCACCACCAAAACAAAAAAGAAAAGAGAGAGAGGCCTCCCCGCTTCTCTGCTGCCGTCAAGAATTCACAGTGTTTGCGAATAGTGTGCCGCACCGCAGATCCTACCTGAGGAGCAACAGATTTTACGACCCAACAAGAAAAATTCGCCAGAGAAAAACAACAACAACAACAACGAGGACAAATACAGGGAAAGAAAAAAGGAAATGTGTGTCTATCCTTCAGTGTGTGCGTGTGTGTTATGAGTCTAGTAACGTGTAATTCCCTCCACCCTGGTTATTCTCATGGCGCAAAAAAAAAAAGAAAAAAAAAAAAACGATGACGAGAGGACGAAAGTACATATATATATATATATATATATATGTGTGTACAAGAAGAGGAGAATGGATGGAGGAAAAGGCGGGAAGGAACAGCCAGCAGCGATTGGTTTCAGCGGACGATGATGAGGCATCATCACCACCATGCACCGCATCCAGAGAGAGACACACACACAGAAATACAAATATATATATATATATGACAGCAGCGATGACACCCGGCAGGAATTGCTCATTAGGGTGTGTGTGTGTGTGTGAGCTGTGCGTCTCTTCTCATCGTCTTTGCCTGAGCGGCAACGGGAGAGAAGAATGTGTGTGCATTCTTCACGCCCCCCTCCCTTCCAGAATGCCTTATAAATGCAGCTCCTCCAGCATGTAACGATAGTCACACAGCACACCCCACAACAACTTGGGGATCCCGTGTACGCGGCCCCGCGCACTCTCCTCCTCTTGAGACGCAGGTGGAGGCACGGCTGCAGCCTTGTCCTTGTGGGCAAGAATCTCTCGCTCAAACGGAGTGCGACACAGGTGTACGCAGCGGTCTAGCACCCATGCAGGCATGACGCGCTTGGCAGATCGGAACATCTTCACGAGGCATTTCCGCAAGACCTTCTCCTCCAGATAGCCAGTGCGAATGTCGTCGTGGGCGAACAAGGCATCACGCAGTCGATGGTAGTCACCACTGCTGCAGGCACTGAGAAGTTCCTCACGCAAGAGCCGATTCATCTTAAGACGCCCCTTCCGCACGCGATCTTCAAGGGTTGACATCTCCGCAGTTTCCCCTCTGCGCTTGGGCACAGCGGGTGGTGCAGCAGCAGCAGCCGAAGGAGGAGGAAGAGGAGGAGGTTCCGAGTAACTCACTTGGGATGGTGTTGAGGTGTGTGTTGGGGGCTGAGGTGTTGCCGTCTCGATGCTGTCATCATCGGAGGCATCTTTATGGGGACGCACGTAGCTCTCCCTCACGACCAGATCACCAATAAGCGAGACGTAGTGGCATCCACCACTCCCGCCACCTCCTCGTGCAAGCCCTACACGCACCAACTCGCCTATTTCCCCTTCTGCCAAGTCGGGTGCAACGGCATGAAGGGCGCGACCGAGATCTTTAGGTGAGAGAAACCCACTGTGCGTGCGGTCGTAGTTGCTGCAAAGAGAGAGGAGCTGCGAGCACTTGCCATAGAGTTTCAATGAAATCTGTTTCGAGAACTGCGGGGTTTCGCTTCTACTGGTTTCATCACCTTGCGGCTGTTCCGGTTCCCTTTTCTGTTTCTGCACACCGCTCAAGCGGGTTGGGGGACGCGGCGGCACCCCAGATGACTGCCGCGTTTCCTGTGGTCTGGCTCTCGCTACAGAAACAGACGTAGAAGCAGTCTGCAGAGTAGATGGCTTCTCCATCACCGTGCGTGCTTTAGACCCGTCACCACCACCACCACCAGCTGCCGCTGGTGCAGATGGAAGGAGGGAGACGCGCACGACCCCTGGTCCGACCCCACTGTTGCTTGAATAGGAGTGATGTGAGATAGTTGAGGCATCATGACGTGGTGGGGAAAGCAACCGCATGCTTCTTATGCTTCCTTCAGGTTCATTTCTACCACTCCGCATAGATGCCCTTGAAGCGGCAGTGGATGCCACAAACGGCGCTAACCCATGTGTGGGTTGCTGTTCCCCAATGCTCTGATGTCGCCGTCCACGGGGTCTTGGCTCCTGAGAGGAGCTTAGGCTCCTGCCTCGTCTTGCCATGCGCGCGGTGTTCAAAGAAGCCACGCTATTATCTGTTGTTGCGCCCCTGTCACCTACGCCGATGGCATTGCTATCACTCCCACACCTCCATGATGACGTGCGCTGGATCGGGTGATATGTGAATTTTACTTCCCTCTCATGCGCCCGTGATGAAGCAGTTGGCCTCAGGAGACGCGTAACCCCGTTGGAGCGGCCCTCCGGCTGCGAGTCCACAGAGACGAGTGATGATGAACGCACCGTTTGTACTCCCCTCGCACCGCTACCACCATCACCGCCACCAACGTCACAGTTGACTGGTTCTATAACTGTTTCCTCGGTCATCGGGCGCGGCTTCTCAGTGCTCTTGGCATGAAGGTTCCGAGGATGTGGGCGCTGCAGAGCCTCACTTGGCGCAACGCTTGCATCGTCCATGAGGGTACCGTACCTCTCTTGAAACTCCGCCTCCAAGCGCTTCAAAAAGTCCTCTTCGACCATACGCTGCCGCTGCCGCTCCATAATATTCCTATGCAGCTCCGTGTAGTTGTGTGCCGCCAGACGCGTTGCGCCACCGTCAGAGGCACTGTCCGTTTGTGCTGTGCCCGACGCAGCCGAAGAAGCCATGCTGACACTTGGTCGCACAATGCCTTGATCCGTTGTGGCAGGCGGATACGACGGCGGAAGACTCAGTTCGATGTCATGCTGAAGTCCACGCGCGGTGGGCACATCGTACGGGTGAGGACTGCGCGACCTTGAGGAGAAAACGAGTGCGTCACGCTGGCTATCGTTTGACGAGTTCATCACTGCTGCACGTTTCCCCCCCTCTCCTTCACTCCTCTTCTCCACGAGGGCAGCTGAAAACCGAGAGGGCGACGACAAGCAATCACCTTTTGTTGGCATCCCTCGTGATGATACCACCCTTTCCATCTCTGGCGAGGGAGAGACAGAGACAGAGGATCCCGACGCGAGTTGGTGGCATGATATTGCTGCCGCCGCCCCCACTCTGTTACGACCCTGTGGCGTTTCAGCGAGGCCCGATTCCGCCAGATGACTAACAGAAATACTCGTGTGTACACTCGGGGGTGGACTGAGGCTGTTCGCATTGAGGTGTAACAAATGCCACTTCTCTCCCGGACGCTGCGGAGCCGAAGTGCATGTTGGCACGGACAGTGGTGTTGGCTTAGCATCGTGTGCAGCTGAGGCCGAAACCGCACCCTGGGGCCGAACGCCACCACCACCACCACTTCCCTGCGGCCTCGCGTTGGTCGCCATACATTCACCATCCGCTCCATTCCGTGTCGGAAACACTGGGGGAGGCGAGAATTCGAATGTACATCCTGCTTCTGTCGTGATCCAAAGCGCTGAGCGGCGAATGCGCTCAATCAGTCTGGAACGCATGCGCGACACGAGCATGCAAAAGTCCACAGTGCCCAGCATTCGGCTGGAGCTGTCACCACCATCAGCAACATCTACATCATTGGAGCCTCCACAGAGGCCACTGGTGTTGACCATTTCAGGCAAGTCCAGGTCGAGGGAGTCTGCGAGCGCCTCTAGCTCCAGCAGCTGCACGTCGATACCGCGGCGGTGAAGGGCAGTCCATACCTCGCGCAGCGTCACAAAACCATCCTGGTCGCGGTCAATGACCCGAAAGACCTCACGAAGGGAGATCAGGTCGCCACGGCATGCGGATCCTGCTGTTGAAGTTCCGTGACTCATTCTTGATGTGTCGTGCTGCGGCGCCACATCGCTGGAACGACCCCCTCGAGTGGTAGGTGTGTCGGCATGGCCAAGCGCCGCCTTCGCGCCGCCAGGTGTGGTCGACTGTACTGCCGGGATTCCAAAGGCTTCCGCGCGCTTAGCAGCCCAGATCCACGTTTCTTGTCCTCCGGACGAGCGGAACAGTTCCCTCTCCCTTTGCTCCGTTGATTTCTCACGCACCGTCATCCCCGCTTCCCCGCTTCCCCTTGCCTTTGACATCTCAGGCCGTGTTGGGGTAACGCTATCCGAAAAGGCGCGCAACTTTGCCTGCTGGAGCATTCTCTCCACCGAAGAAGCGCGCCGCACCGGGGAAGAACTGCACTCCCGCACACCCTCCAAAGATGCTGAAGCCCTCATTCTTTCAGTACCAGACCCCAACGGTGTTCTATGCTCATGTCCATTTTCTCTAGAAGCGGGCCGTCGGTTCTGTGGAAACGCAAATCGCTGATTTGCGCTAGATCCAGAGAACGTGGGTGCGGCTACATTCTGTGCCTGTGTGGAGACACGCAGTGCGTACGGCATGTCACGTGCCTGAGCGCTTTTGTTGTGTACAGATGCACCGCTAGATGAAGAGCGAGTCCCTAAACTTTCCTTCCAGAAATGTGACATACCCGCAGAAGACTCCTGCGCTCTTTCGCGCGCCGTGCCCTCTGTTGGCACGTCATTGTCGTCGGAGAGGGGCGATACGGAGCGGGATCCCGCGACAAGATCGTTCACCTTCGGAACCGATGAGTTGGTGTCTTCTGCCAGACGCCGCATGCTATCCAGGAAGTCCACATAGCATATGCTCTCGCATTCCGCGCCCCCAAACTGTTCAATGAGCGCCTCTGTCTGGCCCACCGATCCGCCGTTTCGCAGGAGCACCATCTGAAACTCACCCTGTGGTACGAAACCAGACCCATCTCTGTCCAGGGCACGCAGCTCCTGCTCTAACTGCCCGATTGAATCCGCCAACTCATCCCGTGACATCGCGACATACAAAATGTAAGGAAAGGAATCTAAAGAGAAAACAGCAAATGGGGTGACTATTTTAAGAAAGCGGAGGAGGTGGAAGAAGAAGAAGAAGAGGCGCGGAGAAGTCAGGGGCAGAAGAGCCAATTCAAGCAACTCCCTGGCCTAGGCAGAGGAGCAGATGCCAACGAAACGACAACAAAGATTATGATAAATATATATATATATAGTTTTTTTTACTGGTTTCTCAGACGGATGTAGCCCTCTCTCGCTACACACCACCTATGCGTCAAGGAGAGTCCGGGCTCGGGCGACACGGCAGATCATTACTACCAGAAGGTACAAACGGCTGCCACTTCCCCTCATCCCCCCATTTCTTTGTTGTTGTTGTTGTTTGTTCCTCTGCGTAAGCTCAGCAGAGGCACAAATACCTCTTGCCAAAAAAAAAAAGCGAGAGAGAGAAGTGAAACAACCACAACATCAAAAGCCATCTATACCTCGACCTCCACCCCTCTCAGTTTCTTTTTTTTTTTTTTTTTTTGGGGGGGGGGGGAGGCCCATCGCCTCAGGCACACGGAGAGCCATTCGTTTTGACACTAAAAGTTTCGAATGTAATCGGAGCTCTCGCACGCTTTATACTCAGCCACCAAACCCTCTACAACATCCCTGGAGTGCTTAAACTCGTCTAGATTTTCCTTCATGGGGCCATATCTCCTGTACTGATCCAGAAATACGCCGCGGTTAAATAACAAGTCAAACTGTTTAAGTGTTCGCTGAAAAAGAGAACTAATGCTGGTGTGGTTTGCCATCACCAATCCGCTCACACGATGTCGTGTGTCCAAATATGGGGATTTTCTTGAGAGAATCACTTGAATCGATGCAGGGCCCCACGGGATGAAGTTGGGGGATCGCTCACGAATGCGCTCGAGTGAGCGATGCACCTGCGCTGGGTCGACATCGCCCTGAATGAGGTTCAATAAGGAGATGTAGCACCCACTTTTCATAGAGGTTGACACCATCATGTTTTTGGGCATCAAGAGCCGCCGCATGACATCGTGCACCGATGTCTTCTGCACTGAAGACTGGATGTTAGAAGTGTCTAACGTTGTGGGTGTGTAACCGGTACAGACAAAGTGACAACGCGGCGTGGGAATCAATGAGGCTAGCATACTCATGAGGTCATTGTTCATGTACCCAGGATAGCGCAATGTGGCAGTCGAAGCCGCCATGACAGTGCTGACCAGCCCGTTCATCTGTTCCACAGTAGGTGAGGAAATATGCAGGTTGTCTGTCGCGATGCGATTCAGCGCCGTGTTATCCAGAACGACAACGCAATCCGCATGAAGCGTCAGACGCTTGATTGCCAGCAAGCTGTTATACGGCTGCACAATGACGTCGCTGTCACCACCACGTGAATGATTTGGGAACACGCTGTATGTCTGAATCAATTTCTTTGGGAAGCGCTCATTGAGGTGCTCCAGGAGATAACTCCCCATTCCACTGCCTGTACCACCAGCAATGCTGTGCGTAAGCACGAACCCTTCCAAGCTATCGCTATTCTCTGCTTCCCGCTCGATCATGTCAAAAAGCGTCTCCTGCACGGTATCACCCAGCTCATACCCGTGCGCCCAGTTATTCCCCGCACCTCCTCCCTCCGCATGAATATACACGTTCTCTGGATTGAAAAGCCGCTGCATGCTTCCACGCTGAATGGCATTGATAACACGCGGCTCCAGATCAATAAGAAGCGCACGTGGAATGTAATGATCATCATCGGCTTGGTAAAAGAACACGTCCTTCCGATCATCACCACCACTCGCAAAGGGCTCTAGAATACCGTCGTGCCGAATGCCATGTTCAGCACAGAGCAATCGCCAGAATTCGGAGCCCACTTGATTGCCGCACTGTCCCGCCTGAAGTGTGATGATTTCCCGGGGCATTCCCCTCTATACCCTCTTTCCTTCCTTATCCTTGTTTCCTTCGTTTCCCCCCTCCCTCCCTCCCTCCTCTCTATCTCGGTCTGCCTGGCGGGCCAGGCATGCACACAAGAGAGAGAGAGAGGGGAAAAAAAAAATAAGAAGAGAAGTGCCAATAGCCACAGAGCAGGGGAAACAGACTGGAGTTCGTCTCCCATTCTTTCCGTTATTATTATTGTTATTATTTCCCTTCCCGAAAGGCAGCTGAATAAGTGCAACCATATATATATATATATATATTGTAGTGGGAATAGTCGGGTGTTGGGTGAATTACTCTCGCAAATCAACTCCAACCAAAGGTGTGTGTGTGTGTGTGTGTGTGCCAGTAATAGAGGCAAAGACATGAGCTGCGTGCAGGCAGGGAGCCAAGGAGCATAACGAGAAAAGGAAAGGAGAGTAGCGGTCCAGAGTTGTTATTCTCATGCAAAAAAAAACAAAAAACAAGCAAGAAGAAGTAACAACAAGAGAAAAGGGTACCCTCCTACTCACTCCCTTCTCAAGGGTATCTACAAGTAGACGAATTGTTTGCCACACCTTTGCTTCACCGCCTCCAAACGCTTTGACCAGTCATCCTTCAACTGGTGCAAGTACACAATGTCGCCATCCTCATTGAACTTTTCCAGGAGCCTTTTGGCTTCCAGACGATCGTTTCGGACCATTCCCTGCACATCCTCCAACGCGGCTATTTGCTCCATGCATGAGGCAATATCTGCTATAAGACGAGCCCCAACAAGGTGCCTTTCCGCATGAATCCGTGTGCCCTTGTCCTTCTGGTGAGCCAAGGCGTTCCTGTGCCTCTCCGCAACACGCTTCTGGACGCTAACTTTCAGGGATCCTCCATCCACCATGCCAGTGTTTGCGTAGCTCTCGCGAGCGTCGAACAACTCGGCGGCAACCACGGAAAAGGCATCTTCCATCTCCCAGAGGCTTAGCATTGGCGCCACCTGAGATATCGATTCCCAAGCCGCCGAGTCAATGCATGGAAGCAGTGACTCTTTGCCAGCCACTGCACCTCTGCATTCGTGGCTTGGCCGTCCGCAGCACACGTTGTGCAATACCATTACACGCAAGTTATTTTTAACTTCTTCCCATATTTCATCATCAACAACAGATGCTGGCGATACGAATGATTCCCGCGCGTACACACCATCCTCTCGACGACCATTACCACCACCACAGCAATTATTTTCACCGAGTCCTACCACAGAGCGCAAGCGTGGCAGAAACCTCTTCATTTGCTGGTCCCTTCCGATGCCATCGTGCGAGCAAGAGCCCACATACGCTGAAAGGAGAATGCGCACACCCTCACGCGCCTTGGCGGTACCGCTGATGTCTTCACATTTAAGCTGCAGCACTGAGTGTTCAGTATCCTGTTCAAAGCCACTGGAAGCCAGCCACTCAATGAACCTAAATATATAAAATGCTGGAGCAACATGTCGCGTCCACATGACCGATGTCATATTGATTCGCCTGTACTTTGTTTCCGATGGGGAGTGGAGGATGTTTGCGAATATCGTGTCCAAAACTTCAAGGGCCTTCTTCCGAAGTGCTGGAGCGGCATCGCGATGCATCAAATACAGCAGCGCCACAGCCCCCTCCATACCTCTAGCGCAATCCCCACCCCCTTTACATGAAATAAAATTTCACGACGACCAGTTTTCTATTATCGTTATATATATATATATATATATATATATATAATGTACGTGAGTGCAGGCAAAGAAAAACCGTCAACCCCGCCCACAAAAAAAAAAAAAAAAAGGAAGAGGATATGATCAAATGAGAGAGAAGGTTCAAGCAAAGGGAAACATGGGTGCCACCGTTACATAGAACATTATACTAGGACAGCGATAGAAGCTCGTGAAGAGGAGCAAGACGCATGTAGAAATGTACAAGCACACACACAAAGTAAAAGGGTAAACGCCAAAAATACAGACGACCGAGCCACATTCTCACACTAGACATTCTTCTTGTTAGGGTCTGCACCCATCACCCTAGAGGCAAGTTCTTCCTCCAATCCATGGCGTAGCTCATGAAGTCTTGCAGTGATAAACTGGTATGGGTCCGCGCACTCCTTTCGCAGCTTACCGCTACTCAAGGCGTAGCGCGAAAGAACATGCCGTTCATCAGACGCGAGAATTGAAGGAGTCTGCAATGCATCCAACTGCAATTTGCTCACGTCAATTCCCGGCATTGAGGCATTCTGCGACCATCGAACAAAAGAGAAGGGCAACATGTCAGAGCCTGAACAGAGATGGGATTCACCTAAATTGCTGCGCTTCCTGATGCTCTGCGTGCCCTCCCATACCCTCCCGCGCTTTCTACAACTTGGCCGTTGCACGCCAATCATCTCTTCACGTTCGATGCGTCTATAGAAGCCATGTAAATACATTTTGTCCTCAGCAACCTGCAAAAGGGTCTCGAGAAAGGCTTCATCTGTTCTTTCGTGCACCGATCTACGACATGAAAAGGGGATCAGGACCCAAGACCTTAGGAGTTGCAAATTTCCATCGCCTCGCTCTGCATCGGGCGCCGCCTGAACGACATTGCTTGACGAGGTTGCAGAGAAGGTGGAGGCCTGCATAACAGGCACATACTTCTCAGTCTCTTGTTTGAGTGGATGTTCGCTGGTGCATCGCCCCCCATTTCCATCCGTGTCTCTGGAACAGGGAGTTGAAAGAGGTTCATTAATCACGTCATTTTCTGTGATTGCATTGGTAATCTTGTCGTCCACAAGGGCAGTACAGAGCCAATGAGGAAGGGCAGCACTTAATCTGAAGGGAACTAGCACTAGAACGGTGGGTAATGATGCGCTAAAGACAGATCCCATCTCGGTGCATCGTTGCATCGTATTTTGCGCCCCATTGCCTTCCAGTATAGTTTCACTTGCATCCATCTTAATGGATATATATATATATACGGAGAGAGAGAGAGAGAAAAAAAAAAAAGAGAAGATATTGGAGCAATAAAAACATTACGGCTAGATAGCGAGAGAAAAAGAAGAAGAAACCACCAATGCTGCTACGGTGAAACCAATGCACCGCACACACACACACTCCCTCTGTTAAGCACATCAGAAGAAGCACTAGCAAAAAGAGCGAGTTTTTTTTTCCCCCTCCTTCCCACTCCTCCTTTTGCTTTCCCTGCAAGTACATCCATGTGTAGGAATTTCCCATGAAATCAAGAAAACCCCACCAGTGACTGGGGCAACCAATCACGACATAGAAGAACGTTCAATTCCCGCATCAGTTCTAGCTGCTGTACAGTGGTCGCCCTTTCGCAAATCTCTTCAGCATTCAGTCTGGCGTTTTCAAACAATGTGACATCATCGCCTTTAGATAGAAGAAGTGCGACAACAGCCTTGTGTCCAGCCCTAGCAGCAAGATCTGTCACCGTATTCCCATTTTTGTCCCTCAGGTACAGGCTGGCACCAGCTTTTGTAATCAAAAAGTCGACCATGCCTGCATCCCCTCGAATTGCAGCAAGCATCAGCGGTGTTCGCCCCGTGGTAGAATGTGGGAGGTCCACCAGTGTCCCAGCACCAGGTCTAAATCGCAACGAGCCTCCGCGCAAGGGCCCAGATTTTCCAAAGCCCCTGCACACAGCAGGAGTCCTGCAAAACAACAGCAATTCCATCATCTTAACATCGGCATGCCATGCAGCGTGATGAAGAACATTGAACTGGAACATGTCACGGGGATATAGTGAGGCGCCCTGAGCAAGCAACATTTCGGCAATAGCATGTCTTCGAGTATCAACAGCTAAAGTAAGCAAAGTTAAGCGCCTTTCAGTATAGGTAAGGTTAACATTTTGAGGAGTCAAAAGTTTAACAAAAAGCTCTACATCATTGTCCACTAGAGCTGCGCGAAGCCCTTCAGCTCGAGATAACATTGCCTTTGGCCTTTCCCTTCCTCTTACAAGGAAAAAAGCAAAAGAAAAAACAAGGAAATAAGGCGGAGGCATTGAACGAATCAACGATGATACAATATGAGGACCTTCAATGCGGTTGAGAGACTTTTCGTGTTGCATAAAAAAACAAAAAGAAAGAAAAAAACGGATGAGAAAATTTATTAATGGTGAGAAACTAAAAAAAAAAAGAAAAAGAAAAAAAAAAAGAGACCCAAAATACCCCTGGCCAACTCTAAGGTAGGGTGAAAAATAGACCATGAGAAAAGTATATATATATATATATATATATCTTTGCCCACCAGAGAACCTTTTCTAAGAAGGAGGAAAAATAGGGATAGGAAGTCTATGTTTTGTTCAGCGATGGAGTTACTGTTCTGGAAACAGCCTCTGGGCGACGGAATGTATGGCTGGTTGCTCAGTAACCTCTATGGTAGTCACATCCTTTGCCAAAGTTTCTCTCGGTGACGCAAAGGAGTGGATCTTCTTGACTTTATTATCCGGATTTTCGGGTGTGGTTGTGTTATTAGGGAAAAGATTTCGCTGCAGAATCTCCACGGTCCCAAAGCTCTCCTCCTTTCTCTTGCTCTGAAGGAAGGTAACCCGTCGAGGAGCAGTGGCGGGTGTACGCTTCCTTCCCACCCCCACAGAAAGGGCGGAATTGTGCAAATTCGAGGGAGCGTAAACAGGGTGGGAAAAGAGCTGGTCCCACCTCGGTGACATTGGCTGTGGGCATTTACCGGCAGACATCGGCAGAGTGTTGTTATGGTGGTGGTGGTGGTGGTTGACCGAGCATGGGGAGTCGTGCTTTGGGGGGCGCGTCAAAAACTGTGGTGCAACCCACACCGGAGCATTATCGCTGGGACGGCTTGGGCAACTCGGGTAGGGTGCTGGCAACGTGCGCATGCTGCTTGCAGATCTATTCACTTGGGCGGGCGTGGAAACACTGTAGTTGTGGTGCTGCGGCGTCTCCTGGGCAGATATTGTCCCAGGTTTGCCTGGAGTAAGCAGCATCTGAGAGCTCTGCGAAGAAGGCGCAACAAAAATCTTGATCCCAGCATCAAGATGAGAAATATCGCTGCCTTTTATCAGAGAGGAGGCAGACACGGGTACAACGTTGCTTACTGGTTCATAACAGTCCTTACTTCGAAGAACAATCTTCAGACTATCCTCCACAGGCAACTTTGTGGGAACATATGGAGAACCCCGTGCCTCACGTATTCTCTCTGCTGAAATGCGCACACGGTTTTCCTTTGACTCATGTATAAAGGTTGAGCTCACCCATTCCAGCCGTTGCTCCTCCATGACATCATCCAGAGTCTTTGGCTCTTCGTCCTCGCCCTCAATAAACACGCAGTCAAACATGTGTAGTGCCCTGCGCCACTTGCGGAGCAAAACGTCCCAAGTACGCTTACTGCCCTTGTTTACGTCGGGTGGCGGGAGCGGAAGAATTCCACCACTTTTCAGCAAAGGATCGTGCTCTACGAGCTTGATCATGTTGCGATATCCTTCCGTGGCGTACCCAAACGACACCTGCTTCTCTCGCTGAGAGACTCGCCGCTCCTGGTCAGGGGAGTAACCGGTAGGTCGTCGAGCAGAAGAACGAGTGTCGGTCGCTTTCTGAAAGGAGAAAGTGATACCAGCACTCTCACCGCCTTCAGCAGGAATTGTGGGCCTGATGGGGGTTTGCATGACGGGAGTACAGCTTGCGCGACGGTGCTTGTTACGCTGTGAAAATGGACAAGTTTGCCGACTCAATGCCTTCCCCTAGTGTAATGCAAAAGGAAAAAAACAAAAAAAAACAGGTGACGATGATTTAGGGGGGGGGGGGGGGGGGGGGGGGGGGGGGGGAAAAAATATGGGGGTTGTGGGGGGCAGGCCCACCCCCGACAACCACAACAAACAGAA
>JASANX010000930.1:0-39219 GCA_030849745.1 Trypanosoma scelopori | reverse complement strand
CACCCGTTGGGGTTTGGCCTGCCCCCCCCCCCCCCCCCCCCCCCACTGCTCCTGCAGCTGTCGCATCCGCACCCGCATTTATCGCAGCCACAACGACACCTCTCTCCACTTGCAGACGCATTCTCAGTCAACTGAGCCACACGGCTCGGAGTTCGGATGCATCCGCTGCCGCCTCTGGTGTCTCTGAGCGTGCGGCCTGCACCTCTTGCACGTCCACGGTGTGTGTCGCCTCCTCCTCCCTTTCGCCGCTCACTGCACTTTCCTCCGTCTTTTCACGCTGTTTAGTGTTAGTGTCAACTTTCCCAACAACTTTATGGACTTTATCGCTGGAATCCACGTTGGAGTCACCCTTCTCCTTTGATGTCTTCCTGCTGGCCCGACGCTCTGCGGCACCCCGTCTGCCCCCAGCCTCCTTGGCAGCAACATCCACTCCACCGTCCTCCTCCTGTTGTTGCTGTTGTTGCCCGTTTTGGCCCTTTGTGGCGTGGCCCCCCCTCTTTTGTTTTGCGTCATCGTACTCCTTGTTGAATGAGGCCCAACACTTGTTACAGTAGAACTCACCCACACGGCGACGTGTGCGCTCACGATATCCCTCCTTAAACTCGCCGCATTCACGACAGAATTCCCATCCCAGCTTCGCCCAGCAGCTATAGCAGTAATATTTGTGGTCCCGCTTGTCGAGGCGGAGGTCCTCAACTTGTTTCTTCTTGAAGCACTGGCTGCATTGTTCCGGTGTGATGGACGCGGCGCCCTTTTCGCCTTCCGACGCCTTGCCTTGGCGCTGTCCCCGCTTGCTCAACCCCTTATCACACCCACCCTTTTCACTAGTGGGCTGCGTAGCTCCCCCCTTGCGGTTGCGCTGAAACTGTTCCGATTGCTGATGCTGCTGACGTTGGTTGGTCTGTGTAGCGCCTCCCCTGTGCTTCTCCTCGGCATCGTCCGTTCGCACAACGTGCACTGAGGACACCATTGTTGACAGTAGCTGCAGCGGCGTAAGACGCTGTGCGTCGGTTGAAGCCGACTTGTCATTCAGCGCGTCCGCACGGGCCTCCGATACAGGATGCATGAGAGAGTTCGATTTTCGTGCTGGCGCGCGGTGCGATGTCGGCAATGCACCACGGGATTCCAGGCCTTGAGCAGATGAGGCGGGTAAGCGCATCGTGCGACAACCAGTGCTTTCCGCCATGTGGGTTTCTGCTATCGGTGTCGCTGCGTGCGGTTGCACGTTGCACTGCTGCATCATAACAGCAGTAGCGTACGTGGGGAGGGAAGATCCATGATGCGACTTGGTGGATCGCGCCAATCCTGCTGCTGCTGCTGCTGTTGCTGTTGCCGACGATGACGACGAAGTCCTTGTTGTTGTTGTTGTTGCCATCGGTAATGGTGGCGGTGGCAGCGGTGTTGTTGTTGTTGTTGTTGGCGGTGGCGGCGGCAAGGGTGATGTGCCACTCACGGGCGGAGCCGCAACCTTATGATGGGTAATCCACTGAACCAGCTTGGGTTTCGGAATGACGCAATGCTCCAGCAAAGCCGCTACGTCCCGCTTGTACGCTGGCCGAAGCATATCGTAGCGGATGCGCTGGAAAGTCCACGTGCGGCTATTCTCATCTGCAAGAACACAAGTGCAGATGCAGCCTTCAACCACATCTGGGTGTTTTACATCAACCGTGCAGTCCTCAAATTGTGTGTACTCCTTTTCATGCTTGTCGTAGACCTCGAGTTCAAACGTCCGCGTGGGAATGGCCTCATTGAGCACACTGCGACTGAAACCTCCCTGACTGGACATACTCTGACCCAAAGAATACGTGCTACTCATCATCAATTGTTGTTGTACTGAGGAAATGGCGGAGGGAGTGTTTACGCTAGACGCCAATATGGCATCCTCCTTTGCCCCACTCTCAGTGGTGATCGGCTCCGCAGAGGTGCGAATCAACCTGCCAATGCGGAATTCCACCGTGATGCTGGACGGCGGCCGCCACACGTACACCTTGCCGTAGCTGTGCAAGGAGCTGATCGGCTGAAACACAAGACCATAGCTCGGGCATTCAGCGGGCTCCAGGACGCTGAAAATATCCTCCAGACCCACTGTTTTTTGATGCACCACGATGCAATCCGTGACGACAGGTGTGGAAACCTTCCCTTCTGCGCAGAGATGCGCAGCGAGAAGCGATTGCCGCTCCATCCAGCTCATCCACGCTACCTTGTTTTTCCCCTGCTCTCCAATATCGCACCAACAGAGAACGTCAAAGACGAGAAATCTCTCGCAGTTACGCTCTTGGTGGAGGCGCACTAGATCGCCCTCGAGCACGAAAGACCCGATGGTGTTCAGTCTGCTCCCCAGCCACGCCTTCTCAGGGAGTCGTAGCACCGCCTTGAGGTGCGTTGGCACGAGGTACAGTTTCTCGTCATGGTACAGGAGCAGGTGGCGGGCACCATCATTGAGGCAACGCACACCGTAATGTGCCTTTATGGCGGTAACCCGATTCTTGTCAGACATCTCACGTGTTGAAAGGGGAGTATACTCCGTGGTGCCGGGATACTGAAACATGGGAGTCTTTGTCGATTTCACCAGTTCAAAGAGGCGTGTCATGACGGCACAGTATTCGCTGTGATTGTCCACCATTGTCGTCACGGATGACTCCATGTAAAGTTCTGTGCGTATCCCACGCTGCGGTGGCTGCGCGCAGCACCCGAGTACCATTGTGCGCAGTGAGTTGAGCACCTCTTCTTTTGATTTCGTTGCGTCAATCTCTCGATACATCCCCGTGATCTTTGCCAGCGCGCGTATCCTGGCATGAATGACGCGATGATACTTAAGTTTCTCGCGCAGCTCCTCGTCACCACCCATGCGATCCAACAGCACCTCGTCGTTCTCCGCCTCCATACCTACAATGCCAACAAATGGTATCTGCCGCGCTCTGAGCAGCGCTGCGAGGTAGTATATGTCCTCAGCCCCCTTAACATTCTTGTCGATCACCAGTCCCTTCACATTTCGATCCTGCTTCTGCTGTTCAAGAAGCTCGTCGAGGCGCTTTTGCAGCGCGTCAAACACCTCCCTTGTGGTATCCCAGACCGGTCGCTTCGTCGTAGACCCTGCAAGAAAGTCTGCACCAGAGAAGAAAACCCAGCCTAGGCCATCCTTCTTTAGTTCATTCACAAGTTCACGACCCATCGTCGTCTTACCCACAGCAGGAATGCCGGAAAGCAGCACGCAAGAAAATTTTGGGGGCTCTTTTGATACCAAGGCTGCCAGTGTGGCATTTCCAACACTTACACGCGCATTCCGTGGCTTCGGCACGGCCAGGGCATGATGATGTGATTGGGGCGGCGATGTTAGCGATGCTGCCAACGATGGAGGAAGAAGTTGTGCTGACGGTGCCGAAGATGGTGGTGGTGGTGGTGGTGGTGGCGGCGGCGCCATGGTTCCATCTGAAAAAACAGCAGACAACATGGTTAGCTCGGGAGCCTTCGCCATCATCATGGAAGACATGGGCACCCCCATAGCGGAAGCGTAGGGCATGGGACCGCATGGTGGAGGCGGTGGCGGCATGAATGGCGGCGGCGGTGGTGGTGGTGGTGGTTGAACCGCCCCGATGCCCGCAACAAAGTGCTGCATCATAGGTGAAGGCGCTGGCAGACTGTGTTGTGGTACGTAAAACGGCGTGGTGGAAGACGACATCGGTGGCGGCGGCGGCGGTGGCGGTGGTGGAGCCATGTTCTGAATCAGCGCAGACATCATCAGAGGCGGCTGGTACATTGGTGGTGGTGGTGGTGGTGGTGGTGGCAGTGGCTGACCACGTGAAGCGTTCCCCCGCAGCTCTGTCCTGGTGTTGGCTGGCTTCCGGCGGTTGCATGCGGCGACACCGCTGGGTGACGGACCCTGAGTACCCGTGCTATTCGGTGTGAAGGACTCCGCGTTGGCGTTAAGATTCTGCTTCGAAGGTGACATGGAGGGCGTTGCACGTTCTGCAGATTCACCGCTTCTCCTTCCTGGTGTGTCGGACTTCTCATGCAATCCGTTCACTCCCTCAGTGAGAGGACTGGCCTCCAACGACACCCTCCCAGGAACTTCTAGTGCCGATGGTGCCGTTGAATCGTCTGTAGAAGGAACAAGCATCGAAACGGCAGCTGCCTTTGCTGGAGTCGCGGTGGGGCTTGTTTCCGACACGCCACCAATGGCGTCGGCGGCGGACACTGACTGCGGCGCCTCAGATGACATTTAACGGCACACCCCGCCAGCAGAAACGTATCTCCTTTGGTTATGTAAGTCTGCCTATATGTGCGCTTGCGTTTATGCGATGCTGCCGTTCAGCGTGTCCCGCGTTCTCCTGCGCGTGTGCGGGATGGTGTGATGGAGTGAGTGGGTGGAAGAACGAATATGCTGCAGAAGTGGTTCAGCCTTTGTTTTGTTGTTCTTGTTGTTCCCCCTCCTCTTTCAGTGTGCGACGACGGAGGTGGAGGAGGTGGAGGCTTCCCTTCTCGTCGCGATGCTCCTGCTATTGCTCCTGGCACACGCAGACAGACAGACAGAAGGGTACGTGCGTGGGTGCGAGAGAAACGCAGAACACATAAGAGGCGACAACGCAGAAACAACAATAACAACAACAACAAGAGCAGCAGCAGCACGTAAATAGTTGATGGTCTGCGGTGTTTTCAAGACGAAAAAAAAAAAAAGACGAATAACAAGAGGGACCATGACGTGCATCTTACCCCGCTCCACATGCAATAATGCATGGAGCAAAGCCGAATCGCCACGGAGAGTCTCGAAGGGACTTTGCGCCGTCTGTGCCCGCCAGAGCACCGACACAAACACACACACACACACACGGAAGAAAGGAAAAAAAAAAAGAAAAGAAAAAGGCCTACGCCCTCCGTGGGGCGACAAGGCTGCCGCTGTCCACTAGTGTTACGCCCTTGCACAGCAGATGATCGCGTCGCTTTTGCACGGTCTCAGGAGAGACACCGCGCGTGGCGTCCTCAATCACAACAACAGCAAAGTTTTTCAGTGCGTCAAGTGCAGTAAAATAGACGCAGTAGTCGTAGGCCACACCGCAGACAAACACACGCCGAACGTCCAGCGCGAGCAGCGTCTCCGCAAGGCCTGTTGTCCTTCCACCCTCGTCGCCGAAGGCGGAGTAGCTGTCGGCGTCGGGTTGCATCCCCTTGTGCACAATGTGGCTCACCGCGTCCAACTGGAGGTCTGGGTGCAGGGCGGCGCCGCTAGTCGCATGGATGCAGTGCGGGGGCCACGGTCCATTGGGGCCTTCGGGGGCGTGGAAGGAGCAGTGGTGTGGTGGATGCCAGTCCTTCGACGCCACCACCGCGCGGAAGCTCAAGTTGCCGCAGATGCGGTTAATCACTGGGAGTGTCTCCTGCGCCCCGGGGACTGAGAGCGCGCCGTCAGACAGCACAAAGTCATTCTGGATGTCCACAATGATGAGCGCGTCGTGCGACGGCGAGACTGCAATCAATGCCATAGCGACCCTCCTCCTCCTCCTCCCTCTTCTTTGTGTTGTGATGATTATCTTTTCGTGTGATGCAATATGAAAATTCCGCGTTTCCAGAGAGCCACCACCAACAGCAACGGCAACAGCAACGGCAACGGCAACAGCAACAGCAACGGCACACACACACACACACACGTACACACACGCGCAGATACGAGCGAAGTCGCAAGAAACCAAAAAAAAAAAAAAGAAAAACATGGGGAGTAAAAAGGGGCACGGCACGTCATACGACTGGCACATGTTTCACTTGTGCATCACTTTTACCTTCAATCCGAGCATCACTGCGCTAAGCGCTGCTGCAGTGTGTAGGAGTGCACAGATGAGAAACATTGTCTGCAGGGACAGTTTCCCAGAGTACAAAAGAATAAAACACACAATCCCGTTTAGGGGTGCCCTGAAAACGTTCATTACAGATGTACGGCACTCCTCCGGAATGTATGCCGCCCGTAGCGTTGCCATGCAGGGCCAGAAGAAGCCCACAATCACCTCGAAAACAGTTAGCGCGACCATCTTGTGTAACGCAGAGTTTGAAAAAGATGGCACCAACATCGTGACGGCGGAAAGGAGATACAGCAGCGGCATCCACCTGACGATGCGTTCAACCGACATGGAGAAGAACAGCATCCCACCAAGACTCACGGCAACCATGAAGCACGCAAAGACAATCCCGTGTGGCACGTCACCGGCATCCTCAAGCGACGGTGTCCACAAAAAGATAAAGGCGTACATGGCGCTTTCAAAGAGCGATTGTTGCACCCCCGTAAGGGCGATGCGTGCGTCGTCCCGCACAGTTGCGACAGCGCGGCGCATCTGAGACCAAAAGCCCGTTTCGGTGCACATGTAGCTCTCCGTCCACTGCAGAAGGACCATTACGAAGCAGATGATGAGCAGTACGGCGCCGACATCAAATGGTGCAACGGGGTGGTTGAAGGCATCCGCAGCCCACTGCGCCACCAGCCCAGATGCCACAGCCACCAAGCCATTGCCGGTGCTCATGAATGAAAACGTGCTTCCCATCCACAGCGGATCAAACCCACGCGCCTGATGCTCACTGATCATCCAACTCTCAAACACGGAGTATAGCAGCGAGGTGGCAATGCCGCTCAGCACACGCCCCATCATGAGCACAGCAAAGTAATTAAAGTGTTTCGTCGCGCAGCCAAGGGCGTATATTACACAGTAGAGCAGACATGCCTTCCTACGCCCCCATTTATCTGCAAAGGGACCTGACCACGTGCCAAACAGTAGAGAGGAACCAAAACCAGCAATGAACAAGATGCCGTTCGCCTGTCGATCAAAGCCGTAGAAGTGGTAGAGGCGGTAAACGTAAGGCCCCTGCACCCAGTCCGCTGCCATCGCAAGAAGGTATACAATGAGAAATTTGGCCTGGAACACCCTGAAATTGTACGTGTGGGAAGATGCAGGATGCAACTCCTTGGCCCGTCTAACAGACCACTTGTACAGAAGGGCGAGGACGTACGCCACCAACATCACAACAAAACATTCCTGGTACATGTGACCTGCCGGACGACCCCTTCCAAACGCAATGCTACAAATACGATCTTCCAATCCCAAATGAAAACGAAGCAGGTGGAGAACAAAAAAAAAAAAAAGGGAAAAAAAAAAGGAAAAAGAAAGAAGAAAATATCTGAACCTCCTCACATCCGCTTCTTCCCATGCACGTCTATGAGTCTGTCTCCGTATTTAGGTGCAGCGTACAGCCTTTTGCGCAGTGTGTCCAGTCAGTCAATCAGTCAGTCACTCTCTCGCTCAATCGGCGGTAGCTCCTTGTTGTTTCTTGCACAAAAACAGATGCAGCGGGAAGCACCTGACAGTAGCACGTCAACCCAAGCAACACGTGGGCAGGTGAAACTCCCCATCACCTTCACAAACAAAAGGCAAACAAACAAAAAAAAAAAAATGCAGCTACGAAAAGGTACTGGCCAATGCCCAAACGATGGCTCTCGCGCGCTTGACAACACAGGTGACAAATGGACGATCCACCGCGTCAACGCCACATTCAGCCAAGCGTGTGTACAAGGCAAGGCTCCGTGGTGAAATCTGCGACAGTTCCTCCCCGCGACGTCGAAGGCGATCCGCCTCTGCCTCTACCACTTTGCTCGTCGTCTCCACCATGTGTTTCTTCTCCTTCGCGGTGCTGGTGCTGGAGCTGCGGCTCCGGCTCCGGCTGCAGCTTCGGATGCGTGGCAGGTAAAGGTTGTTCAGTTGCGACAGCTGACCGTGCTGATGCAGCAACTCTGCCTCGGTCCTCGAGGCCCGAATCTGCTGACCAGCTCCGGTGTCTGTGGCTCCTCTTCCACCACCACCACCACCAGCAGCAGCAGCAGCAGCAGCAGCAGCAGCAGTAGAGCGATAATCACCACCACTCACCAGGGGTGTGTCGCAGGTCTTGTCATTCACCGCCCTTGAAGACTTCGTCCCCGCCGCATCATCCTTTCGACAAGCGGGTGCTGTCTTCTCAGTGCAGAAACGCTTGTGTGAAATCGTCTTCGCCCAATGAATTCCTGAGCCACCCTCAACCGCATGGCTCTGCACGTCAAGGTGAGGTGCTGGGCGTTTCGTCGCATCCCCCTCTTCTCGCTCCTCGGAGCTTGTGGAGGGCTGCAGTACACTTGTCGCATGTCCGCCCACCTCAGACATGGCCTCCATCAGTTGCTGCGTGCAATCCTCCGTGCGTTGTGCTGCGGCGGGGTGCGAAGTGCGGGGTTCTCCCGATTGCACCTTCTCCCAGCGCCTGTGGGGCATGTTTTGACGAACTGTACTGCCTCGCCTCTCCTTCTATGTGTGTGTGTGTGTGTGTGATTTTTTCTTTTTGTTCTTCCCCCTTTCTTCTCCCGCCACCTCTGCCGCCAACAGTCCTTTATCGCGAGACAAGAAGAAGAGGACGTGAGGAACGTCAACCGCCCCAGAGGCGGCCCACTGAAGAAGAGGAGGAGGTTCTTTTGGTTGTTGCTGTTGTTGTTTTTGTTTGTTTCTTTCGCAGCGCAGATAAAAATGGCGCAAGGGGAAACGCCGATCAAGACATCATGAGGCAAAGAGCAAAGAAGCGGCAACACGGCAAGTACCGGAAAAAGAAAGAAAAAAAAAAAGAAAGCAGGAGGAGGAGGAACAACACACACACACACACACAAAAAAAAAAGGGGGGGGGAACAAAATAAGCGGAAGAGAGCAGAAGGGAGAAGGAAACCACATCACTCCAGAGTTGACATCAGGCTCTCCAACTTCTGCTGCAGTTTCTTCAGCTCCTCCTCCTTGAGAGCCACCTGTTGTGCCCCACGCCTTTTGGCCCTTTCGATGTTTGTCCTCGTTTGGGAAACCCGGTTGCTCAGAGTTTGAATAGTATGCGACTGCAGCAGCAACTCCTCGCGCAACGATTTGTTTCTCGCAATTTCCTCCTTCAGAAAGAGGTTGAACAACAACCGGTCCTGAAGTTCAAAGCGGTGCATGCCTGTCACGTACTCCGACACGATGCGACGACGGCGATTGCTCTCCGTTGCCAGCAGCTTTTTCCACACGCCCCCCAGCGAGGCACACGTCCCCATCTCCACCCCCGAGCTCCGCTCAAAGTACTCCAACTGCTCCTCCCTGAGTTTCTCCATCACACCGAGGTAGTACTCGCGGACGTATTCGCCATTCAAGTCGAGTGCAGCCTCCTCGTCCTTCTCATCCCACCACCACCGGCTGCGCCAGTATGATGAGGCTGTTATCGTCCCCGCCTCGTCACCGAAGCAGTGACTGGGGGATGCATCATCAGCCGCCGCTGCCAGTGCAGCTTTTGCATCGTCCTCCTGCCCGAGCTCAATGGCCAGTTGGTGGTGCAGGAATGTTTTAGCACGGTAGTTCCATATGCGACACGTGCTGATCTGCATCGCACACGAATGCCCACTACTCTCAAAGTGGCGTAAGTGGTCATTGCGATGACCCTGCCCGCATGCAACCCAGCCGCAGACAAGGCATGTCCACAGATCTTGGTGGGTGCCACACGCATTGCATTTCGACTGGAGTGATGACATAGAGAAGCGGCAGAGCGGGCAGAGCGGGCTCACATCTTCCAGGTGCTTGCTGAAGCACGCCAAGTGAAACATATGATTGCACAACGTCACAATGCAGGGCCTTTCGCCCGAGGCGATCTCTTCCTGGCAGATAGAGCAGAACTCTTCCGTTGGCGCCAGTGGGACGGAGAATGTGGGTGAGTTGCCGCTGATTCCACCCACATTTTGCATCACCGTGCCATGTCTTGTGTTGCTCCCAGACCCCTCGCTATGCGGGGGCACACAAACCACACCTCGACGCGTCACACCGCACAGCACTTCCAAGCTGATCTCGCTTGTTGTGTTACCCTGCTCACATTCAACAGTTCCGCTGGCATGAGCCGCGCGGTGAGGACCCACCAACTTGGCCCAAGGCTGCACGTGACCAGAGACGGTCGGTGCGCTACCTACCAGGTCTGCATGCAGCAGTTGACGCCTCACATACTCGGCATCAGAACTAGAAGCGAACTGCAGTAGCAAGCAGTAGCTACAATTCTCCTCAGGGATGTACCCAACACGAGCCATGCGGATGCAGCCCTCGCTACCACAGCTCTTTATGCTACTGCACATGCTGTCGTTTCCAACACTATGACTGACTGCACCTGTTGTTCTTTTTGTTGCTTCTGGTGGCCCACACGACTCTATGCACTGCAGCGACTGCAAAAGCGTTACATGAGCGGGAATGTCACGCACTAGTAGCCATCGTGTCGGGCTCCCTCGCTTGTACAGCAGCTCCACCACAAGAGTACCACCGCTTTCAAACGACACTGAAACACTCGACTCCCCGTCAAATGACGCTTGTCGTTCTTCTCTACATGTCGCAGAGAACATTGAGGGTGGCCCTACAAGAGGAAAACTAAAAAAAAAACGCTTCTCGGGGTTACACCGACCGACCGACCGACCAACACAACCGCAAAGAAAATCAAACTAAAAACAAAAAGGCAACGCATCAAATGCAAAGGCAGAGCACAAACAAACAAACAAACAAATAAACACCAAGTCGCGCAGAGAAATGGGTGATGAGGGAATTGAAGAGAAACTTATGTTTGACAGGGAGCGAAAGCAAGAAACGAGAAACAAGAATTTAAAGGGCACAAGGAATCCTCAAGACCAACGAGTCATCTACCGCGATGACACCTGCTGCAGTTTGGGGTTCCACATGAAGCCGAAGTTCACAGTGCGGTGCGTCAGCTGCTTGTACACGTGCGCAATGAGTGGGAGGCGCGACTCCATGCGCTTGCGATCCCGGGAGTCGAGGAACACCTTCATCACCTTGCTCCCATCCGTGCGGCAGCGCCAGCGGCGGCCAACAACGTCACTGGGGTAGATCAGATCGTTCATGATGTTCTCGAACACCGCCATGCTCGTGCGGGAGCGCTGCACCTTCTGCAGCTTGTACACGTCGTTGGGTCGCTTGGCGATCTTGCGCTGCGCAACCAGCACCACCACACTTCCGGGGAATCGCTTCTCCAGCTCCGCCGTCAGCGTCCTCTGGATCTTGCGCACCAGCATCAGAAACCGCAGTGGGTACAAAATGACCATCGCAGTCTTCTTGAAGCGCGGGCTTGTCAGCGTGCGAACAGTGTTGATGTGGAAGCGCGGCAGCTGCGTGTGGAGCGTCTTGTGTGTGGCCTCTAGTTCAAACAGCGCCTTGGCGACACTGTCCTCGTCCGGGGACGGGGACGAGCGCTTGAGTTTTCGGAGCTTACGCAGGTGCGGCTGAGCGGACATCCTTCTTCCTTCTCCCCACCATAAATGTTTATATACAGAACCCAACAAGACCAAAAGAAAAAGACGCACACGCAGAGACAAAATGGCGGGAATGAAGGCAGACAGCTGCATCACATGTGGGGACCAGAGTTGAAATACATTGGACATAATGAAGTGTGCATCCGCCCACTGCACCAAGTGATTCAAACCTCATCCAGTGCGCATATATATATATATATATATATATGTCTGTATGTGTGCAGAGGAAAAAGAAGAAGACGGAAACGAGAAACGAGAAATGAGAAACAAAAAGTAACACGGCACCTTCAGATTCACGCCAACGAGTCATCTACCGCGATGACACCTGCTGCAGTTTGGGGTTCCACATGAAGCCGAAGTTCACAGTGCGGTGCGTCAGCTGCTTGTACACGTGCGCAATGAGTGGGAGGCGCGACTCCATGCGCTTGCGATCCCGGGAGTCGAGGAACACCTTCATCACCTTGCTCCCATCCGTGCGGCAGCGCCAGCGGCGGCCAACAACGTCACTGGGGTAGATCAGATCGTTCATGATGTTCTCGAACACCGCCATGCTCGTGCGGGAGCGCTGCACCTTCTGCAGCTTGTACACGTCGTTGGGTCGCTTGGCGATCTTGCGCTGCGCAACCAGCACCACCACACTTCCGGGGAATCGCTTCTCCAGCTCCGCCGTCAGCGTCCTCTGGATCTTGCGCACCAGCATCAGAAACCGCAGTGGGTACAAAATGACCATCGCAGTCTTCTTGAAGCGCGGGCTTGTCAGCGTGCGAACAGTGTTGATGTGGAAGCGCGGCAGCTGCGTGTGGAGCGTCTTGTGTGTGGCCTCTAGTTCAAACAGCGCCTTGGCGACACTGTCCTCGTCCGGGGACGGGGACGAGCGCTTGAGTTTTCGGAGCTTACGCAGGTGCGGCTGAGCGGACATCAGCGCTTTCGCGAAAAATGTGCCTCTTTGTTTCTTTGTTTGTTTGGAACGGAGCAAAAAAGGCGGGAAAAACGGCAAAGTCATGCGTGCCGCATTGTGCGGTGCAGCAAACCACATGTAGCCACCGCATTTTCAGGGTGCATCCGCACAAGAGATGACACCTGAAGAAACATCTGCGGGAACATGGAAGAAACAAGAAGAAGCGACACACCAACTCGTGCCTCCCCACTCCCCACCACCCCCTCCACGTACGTACGTGCATGCATGCATGTGGAGGGGTGGTGGGGGGACATACACGTGCATTTCAAAGCAATAACAACTGCAGCAGCAGCAGCCGTAAGAAAATATAGAACAACAAAAAAAAAAAAACAGCAGAAGGGCGGGTTTGAGGGGAAGACAAAACAAACAGGAATAGCAAGAATAATCATTCAAACAAAGACAGAAGAAAAAAAAAAAAAAGTCAAACCAAGTTGTGAAGACGGCAGTAGGCGTAGCGGTGGAGCGAGTGGACGTACGACATCTCCAGCCGTGCAAAGATCTCCTCCTCGCTGTGCAGCGGCACCAACTCTCTGGAGTCCCGCGATTGTCGGTACAATCCATCGTGCTGCAGATCATAGCCCTTCGTGTGTGACAGTAGCGTGAGGTGTGTCACGAACGGATTGGGGCCGGTAAGAAACAGACGCTGCACGTGAAAGCTGTGCGGTGGCGACCACAAAAGCACTAGCTTCTGCATTCCAACGCCACTGGAGAGGAATTGTTCGGGCCCGACGCTGGGGCGCTCGACAAGGCACAAATAACGCCTCGACAAACGTCCACAGGTTGGTGCGTTTTGCCTTGAAAACGCCTTGACGTAACCGCATGCAACAAGTCCCTTCACGGCGCGCCCGAAGAGCAGAAGTGAGCTGCTATCGGCCTGGGCTTGCTGCTCTGATGAAGAACAGCTCTCTCGCTGGACGTCGTGTGTCAGAAGGAAAATTGCCTGCTGGGCCACAGGGCACCCACAGCGCATCTTTCCAACCAGCGCCACCCGAAACCCATGAGGCTCCAGCAGCTGCTCAAGGCGGCATTGGTGCATCACCGCGTCGTCGTAGTATACGGGCGCTCTGTATGCCACGCAGGGATCCATCTCCTCACCATCCTCCTGCTTTTCGTGCTGCTGTCGTTGATGTTGCGCTTGCTCTTGCTCTTGCTCAACGATGCGATGACACACAATGTGTCGAGGCACGACACCATGGCCGCGTGGTACCACAGAGGCTAGAGAATTGCATGCGTTGGCCACATTGCATGGGGATGGGAGCTGCGAGATGTGCTCCGCAAACTGCAGGAAGGCCTTTCCGTTCCCTGACGAGAACAAATGGCGGCCCAACGCAGCGTGCAGTAGCAACTCCTGCACCACCAAGTGGTTGAAAGGGTGGCACGCGCAAAGGCGCGGAGAGAGCGCCGTTGACATGTCCTCCGCAACTTATATTTGTTTCCTGCAGAAGCTGCAGGCATGTTTAGACGAGCAACAGTAAATTTATTTTTTTTTTTTATATTTACAAATAAATAAATAAAAAAGAAGACATGTCAATAAATATACGCCTACACGAGGCAGAGCGACAGACCAAACCGGGGGGGGTGGCGGGCAGACGACAAGAGGAAAGCCCCTCCATCTGACTGGCGGATTGAGTGTCTGTTTGTGTGTTGTCTTTTCGGCTTCCCTCGTTGCACCATCATCGCGCAAATGATGCTGGCGCAATGAAAAACAAGAAACAATAAAGAGGGATGCCGCAAGTCAAGTGTACATCTCCACGCAACCCCACCCACCCCCCCCCCCTTTTTTTTTTTTCTTTCTTTCTTTTTTACTATTATCTTGTTTGTTTTACATTTGATTTCCCGGAGTTTCGGCTCTGCCCGCATCGACCTTTCGATCAACTTGTGTGTGTGTGTGTGTGTGTGTGTGTAAATACAGAAACTGACGAATGAAGTCTCACTCCTCCACGCTGACCGCCGCGCCCTCGTTTACCTCGACGGGCGTGGAGACATGCGTTTCCCGCACTGGTGGCGCCAAGTGCGCAAACTCGCCACGGATGAGGCGTCGACGGTCGTACTCGCAGATGATGCGGCGAAGCTCTTGAGACGATGTGTCCATCTCGAGCTGCGTCAATGACGGCACCGGCAACTCCAGCTCATCCAGCAAAAGCGCCAGTTCATTCCATTTGGAGTCCAGGTAGCCCAACTCACGCTGTAGCTGATGCAAGTCCCTTGCCAGTTGCCCCTTTTCGCCCGACAGAAGATACCGGAACTGCAAGGAGGCGTCGCACTTCTCCAGAAGTATGTCGTGATGACTTCCGTAGAGAGTCGAGAGATCCTGCAGGCATCGCGACCACTTCAGCGCGTTATCCTTGGCGTAGCCAGCGATACGGCAGCGTCGGTAGTGCTCCTCCGTCCTGGCCCGTCCAACGTGCTGCCGACACTGCGCAACGAGGTGCGCTCGCAACTCCTCAGACTTGGTGCACAGGTCTGTCGCCCACTGCTTCCGCTCCTCATATTCCACGGACGACATTCTCTCTCCCAGTGCACCCTTTAGTTGGCTGTGGCTATGGTCCAACTGCTGCAGCGTGAGACTCTCCGTCATGATCTCCTGCATGAGCGCCTCGTACTTGAGCTGCTCCACGTACCACTCTTTCGTTGTCTCACGGATGCGTCGGGCAAGCTTCTCCTGCAGCTCTTCGCTCCTCCTCGCATGGTACTTCTTCGCGTCAATCGAGGTTTGCAGGAGTTCACGATCCCGCTGGTAGGCCAGCCTGATCTCTTCCTCAGCGGCCTTCCTACGATCAATCGCATCGATTAAGCCCGCCACGTACGCACTAGCATCCTTTTCAAGGCTACATATTAACTCTCGGGATTCTTCATCGCACTCTTGCAAACCCTTCTCTATCGTCCCCAATTGCATCTCGGCAGCTTCCGTTATGGTCTGGAGATGATTGTTGCATTTCTCGTGAAGGTTCTTCCGCTCCCGCAACTCCGCCAGCAGTGTCGTATAGATGAGCTCCGTCGCGCCGCTCTGTGAAGACGGTAGAGTAATGCCGTGCCCCATCTGTTGCAATTTTTCGCGCGCGTCTTCGATCCTTTTGGAGATGGGCTTGTAGACATCAAGGAACGCAGACTCATGCTTCTCGCCCCCGGGGGGCGATGTCAAATAGCGTGTGAAGAAGGAGGAGATGCAGCGAAACGGGCGATGCATGGGCATGTCCGAGTTCTTCTTAATTAGTTCCTCTATCTCGGGAAGGACCTCCGTCTGAACACGCTGCATGGCGTTGAGTAGAAGTGTGAGTGACCTGTGGAGGTTGTGCCGCCGCTGAAGAATGGGTGCAAACAACCGCCGCAAGCAATTTGGAGCCTTGGAAGGGTTGAGGAGATCCCTCTCTGTCATGCACCATGCATTTGCACGGTGTTTCCCCGGCGCAGGAACAGCTGAAGATGCTGCTGCTGCTGCTGCTGATGATGTTGGTGGTGGTGGTGGTGGTGGTGGTGGTGGTGGTGGTGGTGGTGGTGGTGGTGGTGGTGGCAGAGGCTGTATAGCTAGAGAGGGATCCTCCTTCTTCGCATCTTCACACCACAGTGCGGACTTGTTGTCATTGTGGTGCGCTTGGGTCATTTCCGCCGGTGCCGCATTATGATTGTCGTCCATGTCATCCATCGCCTCGCCCGAAACGAGTCCGAAATCCTTCGCCAGTGGGAAATCGTAGCGCTTTGCGGCGCTTTCACACGTCCAGAAGGTATACTTCTCCACCTGCATGAGAGCCATTGGCAGCTCCTCTTCTATGAGTTGACGGCGTACCTTATTTCTTGCCATGACCTCTTCCACGCGCCCCCACGATGCCTCCAGAAGGCTTTCAATTGTCTCAGAGTTTCGGCGTTCCTCCGCAGTGCCACGCTGAAGCACTGCAGCTGCCTCTGCCGGTGTGAAGGCGCCTTGCAGTACCGCTATAATTTCCGGGCTCATCGCCGCATTATCGTGTGCATTGTCCCTCCTTTCCGTCTGAGCAGCGGCAGCAACATCGGCGAGAACCAGATGCTGAAAGAAGTATGCAGTAATATTTCTAGGCTGCGGCGAGGGCCGCTTCTTCATCTGTGATGCGTGACGTGTGTCACCCGTGCCCGCTTCAAAGTTTGTGCCTGATCCCTCTCGTGGCTGCTGCTGCCCCCTTCCTTACCCCCACCCCCCACCCACTTCCGCTTCAAGCCCAAACTACACCGCGGCAGCCACAAAAAAATAAGAAAAACAAAAAAAAAAAACACGGGCCGATACACACGCAAAGAGTGAGTGAGTGCAGGAGGGGAGAGATGCGAAAAGGGCGGTCTCTAGAAAAGAAAGCAAGAAGTGTTTCCTTTTCGTTTTTTTTTTTTTCCTTTTTTCTGCAGGTCGGCAGTGGAGTCCCATTCGCGGAAACGGCAGAGGGAAGAGCAAACGGAAAGCCAAAGAAAGAGACGACACGCGATACCATGGACGTGCAGAAAAACCACACCAACACACACACACACACACACACAGACACAGACACAGACACGTTAAACAGCAGAGGTGGCGGTGCCGGCAGATCTCGTCTTGGTGTTGCTGGCAGCAGTGATGTTGTTACTCCCGCCCTATAGAGCGCATCCATATTCACCAATGCATTTATGAGACGTCACCTTTAACACTGCGGGAACAACTCCAGCGTGGCGGTGCTTGTCGCCCAGAGCAATCCGCCAGGATGTGCAGCATCGCTAAGAAGGGTAGCCCACACAAATGGGCCAAAAAAGTCGTAACTATGCGGAGATTCTTCGTACACAAAGAAAATCTCTCGTGTTTTCCACGGCGCTGTTCCACCCAGATTCACTGCAGCGCCTGCCGCATTCTGCGGCACCTCCATAGACCCCGTCTGCTCCAGTGTCACTCGGCGAATAACAGACAAAATGTCTTTAGATGACTCTGCTGAGGTGACACTTGCAAGCTCTCTCTCGTAAAACTTCGCGATGCAGAGCAAGGGCCACAAGGCGTTGTACGCTGCTGTGATGTACGGACACGTGTTGCCTTCAGACGTCAGTCCCTCCTCCAGTGTGCAACGGTTGTACAACAGTTCATAGATGAGCGAGTCGTTTTGTCGATCATTTCCCTGAAGCATTCCATTCACTGCCTCTGATAGGGCTGTAAGCTGACGGAGAAACATTTGGGCTGCCGCAGTCCCTTTATTGCTGTTGTCACTGTCGCCATTTTTAATGCCATTCCGGTTATTCCGGTCACCAATTCCCTTCCATGAGAGATCAGCCGAGCGTCGCAGCTTCCGTTGCGTCAGGACGAGAATTCTCATTAATCCCTGGGCGGTGTAGGAATCTATAGAATGCACAAAAGGAGCCAAATTCGACAGACTGGGGACAAAGACAGCTGCCAACTGCTCGCTCCTTTCATTCAGCGCCTTGGCAATTCCATGTGTCAACACCACTATACACAGTGAGCTTAATGGCATTTTGCCATGGTAGCGACCCATCTTGAAGCGAGGCTCAACAACCGTGTCGTTCATGTACTTGTTCAGTACCTGATCCTGTGAGAAGATGAGTACCAGTGTGCTGGTCATGAAGCTGATGAATGGATACGAGAATAGCGTCATTTCTCGCATTATGCGAGAAAAGGCATCTGGCGAGAGCCCTTCCTCTGAAATGCACACCTGAGAAACAGTGGTGTTGGCAATGGCACTCTCGTCCGAGAGACCGGCTGTGACTTTGTAGCTGAGGTGGAGGACCTCCTGAATGAGCTCTAGGAGCTCCTTGGGGTACGCCGTCATGACAGTGTGTAGGAACGTGTGGTGATCGTGCAACAAGGCATACAGCACTATGCAAAGTGCCGGACACACCTGCAGCTGGTTAACCAAAGCGGTCAGCAGCAACTTGAACGGAACAGGCACGCCGTCATCAACCGTCGTCATGTAGTCCAAAACGGAGTTGCGCTCCTTGTCCTTCTGATAAGCTACAAGGAGGGCCAGAATTTGGGCGCAGTGCCGTCCGAGATGATCCCCAGAACTGATGGAATTGCTGCCCTTTCCCCTAGCACCAAACACATTGTAGAGGTTTCGAAGGGATGGCTGGTAGCCGTCACGGTACAGCCGCGGGGAGGACGGAAGACGTCCGGTGCCCCACTCCACCACACGCTGCAAGAGCACTGAAAGAAACGTGGAGAGCCCCTCCGAATTTATTATCATCTCCGTGAACATGTCCATGCTCCTCTCGTCCATACTAGTGGAGTGGTAGAGAGCGGAGGACATCATGGACAGAAGAAGACTCACAACCTCGCCGTGGGCCTCCACCGTCGATGACGACAGTGGCACCGACGCGCAGTAATCCATCAGTGCGTTGCAGAACTTATGCACCTCCGTCGATTTCCACTGAGGTGTGAGCGCTTCGCTGCTGCCGCCGCCACCGCCACCGCCACCATCACCACCTGAATCGTCCCCGCCCAACATGATGCGGAGTAGATCTGCCGTATTCCCCCGTGATGCCTGGTGGGCGTAGCGCACCACAAATTCCATAATGTGCAATGAAGCAAGAAAAGCCGGGCTGCATCCCTGGCTGTAATTACACGAGGCTTGCTCGAGCTGCTGCATGCAGAAGTGAAGAAACCAGTGCACTCGCCTAGTCTTCGCACTAGAAGACACCAGCTCCCGGAGCACAGGGAGGGCCGCATGGAAGTGCTCGCCACCGAGACACAAGTTCTTTTGGTAGCGGATCAAACGCTCCACGAACTCCTTCTCATTGGGAGGTGCCTCGTCCACCGCCAGGCTGGTAAAATACAGCACAGCCTCCTTTCCCTGCGCTCCGCCCATTCACACACGCCCACACACACACACACACACACACACACAGACAGACAGAGAGACGGACGGACGGACAGGAGAGAGGGGGAAATATGAAATTCGAAAAAGGGGAAGGGGGGAGGGGACTAAGAGAAAAGAGATGTAGACAAGCTGAAGTGCTGACGGATCCTTGTGAGATTCGTAAACTTGTTTCTAGTGAATCCCACACTGCCAGAGGTCCTGCGCCAACTCGCACCTTTAGAAGCCCTACTGGAGACAATGGATATCAGTGAAGGGAAAGAAGGCAAGGATGCGAGCAAGGAGACCACCCACACTATTGTACCATTCCCGTGCTTCCTTGCTTTTCGCTTTCGCTTCGGCTTTGAACTGCACCTCTCGTGCAGCGAACAGCAAAACTATACTCACACACACACACGCGAAAACTCTCCTCTTTCCCCGCCTTTCTCTCAGACACTCGCAGCTACCATTCAAATTCCTTCACCACATGTCACCCCACCCCGTTTCACACCACCCCTTCATTAGAGGCGTTCATTCACTCACTCACTCACACAGAAGAGCTACGCTACTGTCTTTCCCTTTCGCCTCAAAACCCCCTGTCGTCGCCGCTCTGCACGGTCAGGTGGCAATTTTTCGTTTCCGGTGCCATCCCCAGAGGACTGGCCACGGAACAAGAAGGGTGCGATGAAGTCCCACACCTTATACAGAGCCAGGGCGGGAATGGGAAGGTAAAACACCACAAAGGCCCAGTGAAACAGGTTGCACAGCAGCTGCACAACCCAACACACCCACAACAAGTCCTGTGCGAGTGAGTAAACACCCAACTCACTTGGGTTTGAGGCATCGGGACATTCTAACAGCTCGCCTGTTGAACTGCGTATCGGCTTCGCAAACTGTTTCAGCAAGGTGAGTGCCACCAACTGCTGTCCCGCCCAGAAGGCTGTGCCAACGATGTCACGGAAGTGTGGCAGGGAGCCGCGATGGTACAAAATGGAAACAAACGAAATCACGTTTACAGCCAGCGTGAGTATGCTAAAGACGTACATTCGCACGCCATTCTTGCGAAGGTTTCTCTTTGCCGTTTCCTTCGACATGCCTTCGGGGAGCGAAACTTGGCTAGCGTGCAAGCCCATTTCAGGTTGGGGCGATGGGAATGAGAAAGACGGTGGGTGCGAGGAGCACTTTACTTTCCATTACAAATACACACGCACAGTGGCAAAATAATAACAAACATGCCCTGTGGAGACATTGACAGAAAACATTCCCACCACCCCACCCCACCCCTTTTTCCTTTCCCCCCCCCCACACCCCACCCCACCCCATCCAATCCATCAACCAATAGTGACTGCGCACGATGTCGCCTGTTCGTTCGCGTTGTTGCCTGCTATTAGGACCTCGCATGGGAACTCTTGGCCTCAGTGGAGTGCATGGCGTAGCCCTCCGGGCGATGGTAGCCCTCACCAAAGGGGTCCATAAAACTAGAAGAAAACAGAAGCAGTACCAACACGGAACTTGACAAGAGAAACCAAGCTTGCATACGATCGGCATCCCCCACAGCCTCAGCGCTCACATTACGAAGCTCCTCTGGTACATGATTGGGAGACGCACTTTTTGGAAATTCGTGAAACATCTCTGCTGGGCCGTCATCGCTTCCCTCGCGCACCTGACGGATCTTGTTGTAGTACTTGCGCTCTGAGAAGCAAAGAACAGTCGATGTGGTCAAAATGGAAGTGTATCCCAGCAACCGGCGTTGCATTTCCGCACACACACACACACAAAGACAGAGAGACGCAGAAAAAAAAAAATAGAAAAAAAGGACTGTCTCCTCCCAGACGCAAGCCGCTGTGTAATCCGAAGCGTGTATATGCGTGACTCGCCCTCTCCTTCTCGCTCCTCTCTCCCGTGTATTCACTACACCTTGCTTCTCCCTGAAGCGGCACTGCAGTAACCGTCATCAACGAAATAAACAAGAGGGAAGAAAGAGAGGCATCCAAGGACTTCCGGGACAAAATCTAGACGCGATAGAGTACACCAGAGATCACATGTCGGCCGCAGACAAACACACAAAAAGCAACGAAGAGGAAATATATATATATATATATATATATATATATATGGATAAAGATTGTACAGACGGTACGCAAATGCAATTCGTCTGTTTCTGCCGTACGAGAACACAGGAGAGGAACTGCGAAATGGCTTGTGCATGCATGCGTACGTATTTCATGCACATGCGGTGCAGTAGAATCATGTTAGCTAAACGGCACTCCTCGCATCCCAAGGCGCCTTTCCCTCTCAACAAACCGCGAGAGCAAGCAAGAGAAAAAAGAGAGAGACGGTACAAGTTTAGAAGGCGAGGGCGTCTTATCTGGCGGCGAAGTAAACGCCACCCAAAACACCCAAGAAGAGAATGCAGCAGAAGACGTACATGGCCATCCTATCCTTCTCCATCGCCTTTAGGGTTCGGCGGAGACGTGAGTTCATGGATGCCAGCTTGCCATGCACACTCTCCACCCTTGTCTCAGTCTCGTCGAGGAGCCTCTGCTGCACTGAGAGCTCTGACTGAAGTGACAATGCATTCTCGTTCAGACGCGTTAGACCGGCATCGATGCGGTCAAGGGCTTGATCCATGGCAGCATCCTGCTTCATTGTTTGCTGAAAGAATAGAGCAAACTCCTCGTCATTGTGGACGGAAATCAGCGGCACAGCGGAGCCCTGCAACGCTGCACTGTCGGTGAATACGGTGGCACCTGATGCGGCAGCATTGTAGCCCACCAATTCGCCAACGTTGCCGCCGCCGCCGTCGTCGTCGTCTGCTGCCAACTGTCCAGCGTAGAGCGCACGTTGAAGTTGCTCCGTTCGGGAAATGTGCGTCATTAGCTGAGCGTGATCCTCACGCCTACCTTCCTTTATTGCCACACGATGCAGTGCTGCGGCATCCTTCTTCATGGTGCCGATGTCACGCCTAATCGAATTGGATAGTTCCGCCCGACGTGTGATACACATGCTGTCCTTTGCTCCCTCCATACGCGCTATATTTTCCCTTACCCGCTTCATACAGCAGGCGATGCGATATTGGCCCTTCTCATAGGCACTCATGCAACTGGTGTCAACAGCCGGTTCCTCACCCACGGACGACGCGGGCGGTAGTGCGGCACCGCTGACGCCACCGCACGTGTCATTAAGACGCTCCAGGCGACGAAGGGATCCTCGCACACTCGACATGAAGGTGAGGTGCCCCTTATTCCTCTTCCCTCTGTTTTGTTTTTTTCCCGTTTCCCTTACTCGCTTCACTACTTTTCCCTGCTCTTGTTTTCGTCCCGGTGGTGTTATTAGTAGTAGTAGTGGAAGAAGAAATGATAAATGGTTTGGGGAAGAACACACACACACACAAAAAAAAAAAAAAAAATACGATGGGCCACATCGTCTGAGCTGCAGCAACACAAGTACACACACGGAGAGAAGGGCGAGAGGAAGTGAAGAATGGGGAGCATGAAGACAGCCACTTTGCTTCAGTGTTGCAAAAGAAATCTGACGAGGTAACAACATGGGACAAACCATCCAACCACTCGTACGTCATCTATTGTGCCGCATGCTCGCGGCAACTATCTCTATAGAATCGTGTTTTCAATTGTCCTTCTCTCTCAGCCGCTATGCGGCGGCGTCACTACTGCCACTACTCCCATTGCCAGCATCTATCTTTCGTGAGAGGTATGTGGTAAGGAAGGAGAGCGGATTTGTCGACAACATTAGCTGCTGCAGTGTTGCCTCCATAGACTTCATCTCCCCGTCCACCATCGTCTTGAGCCCAGTTAGTAGTTCCTCCTCCAGTGACTCGGAGCGAGTTAGCACTGAACAAATACTATCTCGCAACTTGTCAACCTCAGCCTTGAGGAGTTCCCCCAGTGCCTGAACCTCTGTTAGCTCCTGGTTAAGCGACTGCACGCAGTCAGCAGCGTGAGACTTCACTTGGGCCTCGGTGCGCCGTATGAGTGTCAGATCCTCCCTCACAGAGGTCTCAAACTCATCACGTTCGCGGGCATTGAGTCGATGCATCTTTTCCAGCTCCTCGTGCATAAAATCCACGGCAGACTGCAGCTCCTCCTGGGCACCCTCCCGCATACGTGCAACCTTCTGAGCGGCCGCCGCATGCAACTGACGAAGCACCTCGTCCCCACCCCTTTCTTCTTCCTTTGAGTTTTCACCAGATACCTTCTGGCAGACAGATTTCTGGTGTGGTGAAAGATCAGAAATGGATCCCACTTTCTTTTGCTTCGGCTGCAACTGCAGCTGGTGGTGATCGTGGTGGTTGTCTTTTTGTTCATTTTCTCCTGGTGCAATTAAAAGGGGTGCCGTGACATGATCCGTAGCCGTCATTGGAGCAGGACAGCTGTCCTCCACGTCTAATACTTCCACCTCCTTCAGTGAAGTCCCTCTCGAGGGCGTAACCGCCTCTGCACCTGCCGATGTAACTGCTTCTGCCTCTGCTTGTTGATGAATACGGTTGACGGGCACACGACTCTTTCTCTCGGAAATCCATTGGTGAATGCCAACTGATCGAATAGCATTAAATGTCGATTGTGTTAGCGAAACCAACAACGTGTCCCTCCCCTCAGATAGGTTCATGATACCGGAAAGTTTTCCCGGGATGACATGAAGACGAAGGCCAAGTTTTCGCTCCTTTGACAGCTTGACGGAGCGAATGTGCTCGTACGGAATTGTGATGTTATCACCCACAGACCCTGGGATCATGATAACAAGAATCAGTGGAGAGAAGTACATCTTTGTGTGGCCACACACCTCTGTATTTCCAACCTCGACGAGGAGTGCCATAAACTGTAGCAGCACTGACGTCTCATGTTCTGCAATGTAGGTGTCTAGTAGATTCTGAATGCTTGAGAGAAGGTTTGTGTCGTTGGGAAGCTCCGCGATGCCTCTCTTAAAGAATTCAGGCAGTGTGGATGTTGCTAGCACTGTTCGGTTGTGCGTGTAGAGCCGAAACATAATCTCGATGCACTGCATTCGAAAAAAAATGTCGTTAGACCTCTCCAGAACCTCTCCGAGACGACCACATTCGATGCTCATGCGGTTCTTGTTGGCCTTTGATCCGCGGATAAGGGTTATGAGGACACTCGCCCCTGCACGGGGCTGGCGATAGTCGTCCTCATCTTCCACAGCCTCGTGCATGAATGTCAGCAGGCATGTCAACAGCGCCGCTCCGAGTGGGTCCTTCAAAACAGGGGACGCACAGAGCAGCTGTAGGAGCTCAAAGAATGTCTCCAGGCTTATGTCAGCGCGGAAGCCGCGCCCATGTGAAGAGAGAAGCATGGTGCATACATTCACCAAAAGGTCCATGCAGCGTCCTCCCTCAGCAGGCTCAAAAAGTGCCTGCGCCACGCCCTCAGAATTCACTGCGAATGCCTGGATTAGGAGGCGAAGAAAAGTTGTGAATGGGGCCACCAGCGAGTAACGTATGGCGTAGAGGCATTTCCGCAGGATTGTCCCCATCTCGCGAAGGATAACGGACACCCCCTCGCCTGTGGTAACAGGTACACATGATCGAACCTCGTCTGTAGGGAGACGGAGCAGCGCTTCCACAACAGACGCCATCATAAAAGCCAGACAACTCCACAACTCCTCCTCGTTCTGCCTGCCTGGATTTCCCTGTTTCTATTTCTCACACTGCGCGTCTGGCTACAGGTATCGTTCCTCTGGTTGATCCCCGGGCCCAGAGGAGCGAAAGAGCCTTCGAACCGCTCGGTTTGAGTTCCAAACAAAAGACGAAAAAAAAAAAAAGGGAGGCGGATGCAAATGGGTCAACGGAAGCCCTAGCCGCATACACGCACAGAGCAAACAAAAGGAAATCAAAAAAAGAAGGGAAATAAAGAAGGGAAATAAAAACAGAGAGTTCCACAGAGATACAAGTCAAAGACAACGACAAAGAAAAAGGTGTCAGCTCACAGTTTTGCATTTTGTGTTCCTTCTCGTTTTTTCTTGTTCCCTTTTACAAGGGAGGCCTTGTTCATTCTCTCAGTCAACCTCTTTTTTCTTTTCCAGTTTATATATATATATATATATATATAAAGGGGGAGGGGCATGACGATTCGAGTTGCAGCACTATTTACCCCATTAAGTCCATGCACAGCCCTGTCAAAATGTATACAACAAATACAAGCAACATCGAGGGCAATACGTCCAATATTAAATAGATGAAAAGCATTGCTTTTGATATCCTCTTGGGTCGCTGCAGATGAAGGGCAATGAGGTTGTGAATATGAACGAAACACCCAAGAAGGATTGGAGAGAGAGCCTTCCCTGCCGGGTGGGAGGGCTCAATAGTGAAGCGGTGAAGTACGGCAACAAGAATTGAAAGGAAGACAATCACAAAGTAGGAAGATACTCTGAGAGATGAGGGTAGATGCGCCTCACTGTATATACTTAGAGCACCAAAAAGAAGTGTGGTTCCACCACTGAGGGGTGAGAGAGAACAACTCTTTCGACCTGCTTGAATACCATCAGTCTGCATTGCCGGCGCGGCTGCAGTGCCAGTAGAGCTAGATGGTGATGGTACAGCGGCGAAGCACCTAGACCCACCCTTTTCCTCCTCCAGCGAACACCGAGAAACAGCAGAAGGGGACGGTGCGCCATTGGATGGTTGTTGCACTACATTCTGGTTCGACAAACGACTCGTCATCTCATTCATCGAAATTCCCGCAGCACCTACTGTTTCCTCCAAAGTTGGAAAATCCTGCAGCAGCTTTTGCAACTCAAGGGCAAGCCTCTCATCCGTCTGACCCTGCTGCTGCAACTTTTGTGCCTCTCGCAGCAACGCCCGGTAGCGTCGCCGGGCTCGCAACTCCTGCGCCTCCTTCATTCACTCTCGCTGAAAGAAGGGGGGGGGGGGGGGAAGAAAAGGAGGCAAAAATAACAATAGAGAAAAGCACGAAAGCTGGGCTCCAAACAAGATGTGAATAGAATATGTGTTGTTTGATTGTGAACATGGTTTCTGTCAGTTTTCTTGTTGCGCACCACTCTTAGATCATGAAAACGGGAATAATATGCGACTGGCAATGATGTAGGCGATTTCTTCATATATATATATATATATATATATCCTCATGGGAAAGGGAAATAGTGAAATCCATTCACTTAGTTCTGCGTCATTAGACTTTCTTTTCCACCCAAGACATAGCGCCCCAGAGTTGCCATCTGCACCGTGCTATTCGTGAAGTGACAAAGACAGAGAGGATAGTTTGCTGGGGAAATAGCTATAGCCCATCGGACAAAAATAGCGCTGTATACGGCAAGAATGCTTGTCATGAGAGGATCAATCTCGCTAGGCTTTCGCGTGGGAAAATTCATGATGCCAGCAATAGGTATAAGCCAGTTGGCGGCGGCACCCAGATATCCAACGTAACGCACTGCGTTTACAGAGACCATCTTGGAAATGCGATGTAACGCCCTTTCCTCTTTCCACACACACACACACACACACACACACACAGACACAGACAGAGAGAGAGACACAGACACAGGGACGCGGTGTTATATGGATATATATCTAAATCCTTCCTTCTTTATGAGCCTATTTAGCACTGAAAGAACAGACAAGGAAAAGGAAATAAGGATCAAAGAGGAAGCAAAAAAAGTCAATATTTTTTAATGTTTTTTTTTTTTTTTTCGTGTTGTTGTTGTTATTAAAATTCGCGTGTGTGTCTATTTCCCCTCTGTTGTCTCATTACAAGAGCATATACTAATGTCACATGTTCGCTCAGTCGTTTGGGGGATGGTGGTGGGGGTTATCCAGCTAATTCGCTTTCACCCCCTTTTTTGGGGGGAGGGGGACAAAAAAGAAAACAGGAGAGACCAACACAGAAAAGTGTACTTTATTCGCTGCTTCTGGTAGAAGAATGAGTTACACTTAGTGCTTTTTTTTTAATCTTGACTTGAGCGACCTCATAAGGGTGACTAAATCGTCTACCAGAGCCGGGGGAAAGAAGAAACCATCCTTGGCAAAATATCTACCGTATGGAACCTCTTTCGATACCGAAAGGTAGACAGCTCGTGGGCCAAATAATCTGGTTTGTCCAACCAGCTGTACCTCCATTGTAAACCTTGATGATTTGGGAACCTCGCTGAGACGAAAGCAAAGCCTTCGACCCTTGAAAACGCGAAGGAGGTCCTTCTCGGATGATTCTCCAACAGACGAAGCCGATACCGTTCCAATAAATGCCTCACTCTCTGATGACCACAGCATGCCGATGACATATGCAGCGATAGAAAGGGCAAAGCAGAGACCAACAAGTAACGGAACAGCCCAGTAATACGAGGTAAGGCTCTTTCTTCCAGAGTACAAAAAACAGGCGATCGCTAAGGCAGTTGCTACCAACACATACTGGATCGCTCTTCTTTTATCCCACTTGGTGTCCACCTCAAACACGTCTATGTGTGTCAGGTATTCAATAATGTTATTGATAATAGCGACCTTCACAGTCCTTATATCTGTTATGGCAGAGTACTGCCGCACATTCTCACTGTAGAGATCATATCCGTATATGTATTCCTTCTTCTCTCCTTTTCCAACTTGATTCATGATAGCACCCATTTACTCTTTAGTGAGCCATAAAAGAATAAAATAAAAATAAAGGCCAATTAAGACTCGAGCAGAGAGGATCATGATAATACCAAAGAAAATAAAAGGATGAATAGAGGCAAAGATGCCAACAAACACACGCAAACACACACACACACAAACATTATATATGTATATATATATAATTTCTTATTTCGATGAAAATAATCCTGCATCAAGAGTACGGATGTAAATGGTGTGAGGTTCATTTCGAATAGACCCACTTATACCCATTGACCAGTCATAACTTCTGGCATACGCAAGTATAGTGCCATCGGGACTAAGGTCCCCAGCAGAAATTGAATTGTTCATAGTTTCCGTTTTTGGTTGAGCCTCCGTGGCTCCCAGGTTTACTCGCTTTTTGTAATCCACAAAGCAAACACGGCCATCCCCTCCACCTGTAATAATAATAGAAGAAGTGGGATGAAACACGCAGAAATTTGCCTGATACATATGAGTGAGATTTTGTTCCACTATCGCATGAACCTTGAAGGTGCAATGATGTTGCAGGTCGAAGGAAAGAAACGAAACCCTTCCCTCCGAACTTGCAAGCGCTACACCGTCTCGCTTGGGTGAACAGGCGACATCCCTTATGTTGAACTTCATTACTGGCGAAGGTTTCAACTCTGTCATCTTCGACAGTGTTTGAAGATTAAACACATGAACCTTTCGACCAGTTGCACACAAAGCCAGGGGGAACGTTCTCTGCGCATCCAAGGCAAAGATAGGCTCACCCAAGTTTTCCTCCTTCACTGGTCTTTGTTGCCGTAAATCCCAAAAACGCAGCTTGCCATCCCAGCTGCCTGTAATCAACATCTCTCCACCGTTTCCTGAGGTGACGTAGGATATGCAGCTAACGGGAAGATCGTGGGATCCGACGACTACCTTTTGATTGCACTTCATGTCCCACATCGTCGCCATCTTACCACATCCACCCAGAAAAACTCGGCCGTCAAGTGAAAAAGACATATCCAAAAGTGGCGAATCACACTCCGTAAATAATGTCGGCTGGGATTGAATGGCCATTCCATCTTGAGGCCGTCCCACCTGCCACACACGGCACGTCCTATCCCACGACGTCACTCCGAGGAGAACATACGGGCATCCTTGTGGTGAAAAACGAACACAACTTATGCAGTCGCTTGGGGGGCCGGACAACTCATGCACCGCACCCAAAGCTCGTTGCACAGAAAACGTATTCATGCTAAGTATCTTCATTTTGAGGAAGGATTGAATAAAAGAAGGAGAAAAAAAAAACGAGAATATATACGTATATGTATATACACGCATTAATAATCGATTATATATAATCAATTTTTATTTTTATTATTATTATTGTATACTGCAAGTGCTTGCGAGTCAACAGATAAATAAGTTGGCGTAGACGTCAGAACAACTATGAGATCACGAAAAGACAAAACCGCATTTTCATGTCAGTACCTGCTCACACAGTTCATTGTGTTAGCAACGAGAAAAGATATATATATTAAAACATATTTACAAAACGATGCAGGGGTGTGCGTCTTTTTGCTTTGCTTTCCTGAAGAGCGTTTTTGCTGGTGTCGTCACTGTCGTTTTAGGTCAACCTGCGCCAACAAAAAGGGGGGAAGGACACAGAAAGTCTTCTTTTGTTTATGAGAGAACAAAGAAATCCTCTGTAGGGGAACCATTCTCTTGCCATAGAGCTCGCTCTTCACTCAATGACAGGCTATTGCACTGATGATCCCAAATGTCCTCTGGCATTCGGTGCGCAAACATCGCACCCAGGGTGCTGGAGACAGCTTCCCGGGCATCTTCAAGGTGTTCGGGATGGTCGGGCGAAAATTGCATGAGTTCCAATGGTGGGCCTTCCGGAAATACACTTGTCCCATAGGTGAATAGTGTCTTCATAACACAAGACGCATGGTCATGGTTCACGGAGGTATAGAAGTTAACCACATAGTCATCATCTCCTCGAAGAAGTGAGTTCCAGCACTTGTTAAAATACCGTGTCAGGAGAACGACAAGTTTGTCCTTATAGAATTCCGGTTCCACTTCCCCCACACGATGAAGAGCCATAATACTGCCGCAGCAAGCCTGCGTCAAAAAACTTACAGAAGAGTCTTTTGGTGTTGCCATTTCCTGGGAGGAAAGAAGGAAACCACAACAAGCGGGGGAGGGGGCAGCAGTAGCAGAGGACACATATCGACAGGAAGTGGAAACAAATTTTATTATTATTATTATTATATGATGCACAGACATGGCATTAAGCTGCTTTGCAATAAAGAACGGGGGAGAAAAAGGCAAAGACACCACGAACACCCCGCAGCAACAACCGCAAAAACAAATTAACAAAAAATAGAAAAAAGAAACGACAACCGCCTCGGCGAGAAAAGGTGTTTTCTTCGATTTATTCCCGCCCGAGTGCCACCATTCACACTTCCAGATTCCCCACCACCACCATTCCTCGCGCAAACCCCGCACCCCCACACTCTGAAAAACCGTTGGCGATCCGGCGCCCCAGGTGCCCCCACGCGCCCCCGGAGCCACCCCGAGCCCGCAACCCGAGGCGCGCGCCACAACGCAAAGAGGGGGCCAAAGGGGAAGAGGAGCGCGCGGGCCGCAACCAGCGAAAACACCTCGCCGGAGTTGCCGGGGGGGGAGCGCCACATGCCGCCGCGCCCGGCGCCACCCCATCCCCCATCTAATTCGCGCGCGGCCCCCATTTTTTTTTTTTTTTTTGTTGTTGTTGTTGTTGTTGTTGTTCTTTCCCCGTGTCGCTTTATCGCCTTTTGCCTGTACAGTTTTTTGTTTGTTTCTGAGAGGCGCGGGTTGTTTGCCCCTTCCTCCCTACACCAGCGTTCGCGTTTTCGCGGAGACGAAGCACAATGGCCATGGTGATAAATGATTTTTTGCGGCGCTGCGCGCGCGCGTGCGCTGGCGAAGGGGCCTTCGCGGTTGTTCTTGGAAATGAGGGCGGCGACATGGACAGTGTTGTGGGATCGATATATCTGGCCTTTTACCTGGAAAAACGCGCGGTGCTTGGTGAGCGAAGCTACATTCCGGTGTTAAACTTTGAAAGGGAAGATCTCCCTCTGCGGAACGATGTTGTGAAAATTTTTTCCATGTATGGAGTGTCTACGGACCTTCTGCATTCCGTTAGGGAATCTCCAGGTGCGGAGAACTGTGTGGATCTGCTAGCCACGATGCCAGATGTTGTGTTGTATGACCACAACGAGCTTATTCCAGCCCAAAAGTTTCTAGGCGAAAAGGTTGTTGGGGTTGTTGATCATCATGTGGATGCGAAGTTGTACACGAATCGCACAGGCTCCCTTCGTCGAATAGAAGCCACAGGCTCCGCGTGCACCCTCGTCGCCGAGCTCTACCGGGAGGCTGGGCTTATGGTGCCTCTGGCACAGCTTCTTCTGGGTCCCATCGTTCTGGACACGGTGAATTTTAGTCCTTCCCAGAAGAAAGTTACTGAAAAGGATATCCAGGTAAGTCAGTGGCTGATGCAACACTGCACTTCCTCAATAGACCTGACAAGAATGTTTCTAGATTTGTCGGCGTGTAAGAATGACATTCTTGGTCTGACTGTTCCCCAGCACCTTCGTCGAGACTACAAGAACTTTGAGTTCCCATTCAGCCAAGCTTCCGGGGGCACCGTGCAAGTTGGAATCAGCAGTATTGCGTGTCAATTGGAGGCGCTGTTGACCTCCCACACCATGACAAACCTTTTCTCGGGATGTTTGGAGTTTTTAACATCGAGGAACCTGGATTTACTTCTCTTGGCCTTTGCTGGGGAAAGGGGTCCTGGCAACTATTCTCGTCAGCTGGCCATTGTCGCAAGAGGTGAGGTGCTTGAGGCTCTTAAAGCATACGCAGAGAGCGAGGTCGATGATGTATCCTTCACTCTCATAGACACCGCTCAGCAGTCTGAGTGGACTTTCCTCTCGTATGAATTAAGTGATCCATCCGTTTCCCGTAAGAAGCTCGCACCCTCACTTGCTAAATTCCTCTCGGGTTGGCACAAGTTGTAGAAGGGACTCCTTTTCTTCTTTTTTTTTTTTCCTGCTCCTCGTAATTTAACGTGACCCGCCAAATGCACTGCGCCTCACCCACGAGAGCTAGGTTGTGGGTGTAACCCAGTCTATTCCATATATATATATATATGGTTTATTCTTCCTTCCTCCTGCGTATTACCCTGTGTATTTCGTTTAGTAACAATAGATCGTGCGTTCCGTGGCACCAGTGTTTTGTAGTAGATATGTATGTATCTATATACAGCATATGTACACGGAACGCCAGTGGTGGAGATGCGCTGCACCACAGCGTCTACGGCGTGTTTTGGTATAATGCACCAGTTGTGGAATGAATTCGGTTGGCTGGGTGACCTGGTGTGTTTGTATTGCTCGCCAGGTGGGACGGCTGCCACCCTTCAACAAGACACTGGGCTACCGGGAAGGCGACGGGTGGTAAATATTTGTGCTCTAGTCACTTGTTTACATCTATGTTTCTCTCATTGTTGTGGCGTGTTGAACGCCTCGAGACTGCTCTGGGGGTAACAGAAGCTCTCTTTGCGTTTCTCTTGGATATCTCTAGGGTTTAGCAGCGCTCGTGATCTTCTTACAAGCCAATCCAGATAATGGCGCGTGGCAACCAGAGGGAGCTTGCCAGGGAAAAGAACCAGAAGAAGGAAAGCGAAAAGGAAAAGGGGAAGCGTGATGATGGATTGTCCTTTGCTCAACGGAAGGAGCTAGACGCAGCTCGAATGCGCAAGAAACAGATGGAGTCTCAGGCACAGAGAGAAAAACTCTGAGGGCACGTAATTTGGGGTGGTTGTAGTGGTGATATTGACATGAATAGACTTCTGTGTTTGTATCTCTCCGCACGCGTGCATCTGCATTGGAGGAGGGGTGGGGTGAGTCTTGACGGTCATATCTCAACTCCGAACTCTCCACCACTGTCTTGTCTTACTTTTTTTTTTTTGTCTCTTTGCGGGAGACGAGGCAAATGCGATGCACCGCTTTCATTCATGTGGCTTTTTCAGTTTAGGAGAAATTTAGTGGTGGAAAATGTCGTATTACGACAAATCTGATCAGATAGGTTATGATGACCGGGATAGAGAGCTAAATGCGGAGTTAGAGGCCATGCTTGCCCGCACACCGCCTCACATTCAGCGGAATCTTCAACATCGCATCCACGACGGAATTCTACAACGCATGAAAGAAGAGACAACGAGGAAATGCTGGGAATTTGTTAAGAAGTACGAATCCTGTGTGAACACGGTAAAACCGTACAGCATGAGAGACTGTATTCCCCACCGCGATGCACTGAACGATTGTGCCCACGAGATCAATCGTGAGGAAAACTACCAAAAGTATCGCTTGTTGTATCTCCGTGGAGAACTTCTTAAACTGCACGAGCGGCGTCTCGGTCAGAAGATGGAGACGCTCAAGGCCCGTGTGCCTGACTCCATAAGGGTCTGGAAGTCTGATTACGCACCAAAGTATGCTGAAATGATGTCGGACCTTGGCGTGCAACCACCTGTGGGGGGGGAGACTAGTGACGAACATGAGAAGTGAGACCAACCTTTTAAGGTTGCCACACTCGCTGCACACACACACCAAACACCGTCTGCGACGACGGGAAAAGGGTGATAGTATACCATTTATTGCCGAAATGAGTTCCCTACCTTTTTGTTTGTTTGTTTGTTTGTTTTGCGTTCTGTGTATGTGTGTTTTGTACTTCCCCATCTCCATCTCTTGTTTTTTTTTTTTTTTTGCTCATTGTTGTTGTTCATTTTTATTCCAGCTGGAGTTACATGTATCAGGGCGCCACTGACCTGGATGCTACGTGTTGCTCGCCTGCGCCTCTCTTGGCGACCTGCCGCCATTCAGCACCTGCCGGATGTTGCCCCTGAAGGTGCTCCTAAGAGGATAGAGGAAACAAGACGGCAGTACCGCCCTCTATCTCTCAAAGCCCGGCAAGCGCTGGCGGAAAAGGCAGATGAAGTCCAGTATCACGTGGTCACTCAAGATTGGTTTGGTCAACGCGTTGACACCTTTCTTGCCCAGCACCACCCTGAGTGGAACTATGATACAATAAAAAGGCTGGTGCAGCAGGGGCACATCTACCGGTACAGAAAAAATGGAAAGAAGAAATACACTCGGCTTACAGATAGGTTGGAATTTGATGAACTGGTCGTTGTCCCAACTCGCTCATTTTGGGAGAAGCAGCTCGCTCCCCCTAGTGGTGTGCTCCAAGATGACAAAAACGTTCCACAGTTTAAGCTCTCAGCTCAGGTACGGGAAATGGCGCATAATATGGTATTGTTCAAGAATGAACACGTTATTGTCATCAACAAGCCACATGGCGTTCCCATGATGCCCACAAGTAACTCTCAAGAAATGAACATTGCTGCGATGCTCCCCGCTTGGAAGTATACGAATACAGTGAAGCCCATCGTCTGCCATAATCTTGATAGAGAGACGAGTGGATGTGTCGTTCTGGCCCGAACGAAAAATGCGCACCGCATGTTGGGCCGAATGTTCGTGAAGCGTGTGGTGCCCAACAGCGTCTACTGGGCTTTCTGTGTGGGCAAGCCCACTGTAAACTTTGGGAGGGTGCGTATGCATTTTGATATCACGCATGGTAGCAAGGGCGACATGATTGTTGCGCGCCCTTCCCCGACAAAGACTTCCAAAGTGGGCATTGCGGAGTTCGTCGTCAATGCGAGTGCTTTGGAGTTTGGAAGCTTCGTCTCCTTCTACTCGCTAACAACCCGCCGTCATCAGGAGCGCATTATGGCGGCGCACGCATTGCGTTGTCCAATATTAGGTGATGCCAAGTATGGAGGGGATGCTGCGTTTCCAACGTCTTTGTCACTTTTCTGGGACCCGGAAGATAAGGGATTGCCACTGCACCTGCATCATAGAAAAATTCAGCTACCATACAAGAATAGTGCGGGGGAATTTATTTGTGTCACGGCTCCCCTTCCGATTCACATGGAGAAAACGTTTAAGAAGCTTGGGTGGCCGTGTGACGTGGACGACCCGCTGATACCAGGCTGAGGATAGGGCAGATCTTTTTCTTCCTTTCATCTTGCCGCTACGAGAGCAACCCAATCATTTGCACTCTGCCACCGTGACACTTGTTCGAGTACTCCTCATTTCTCGAACCTTTTGTTATTAGTGTTATTATTGTTTTTTTTTTTTTTTCCTCTTTTTTTTTTTTTTTTGTTCGTTCTCATTTGCCTTGAATCCAACTAACAAATGCTATTGCGCCTCTGTTGTGTTGTGTCAGGCCGGACGCGGGGAGAAAAGGGATCAGGTTGGTGCAACCCGAGAAAGGGGGGTACGACACAAACTCCTCTAGTTCTTTATTCTACTTTATTTTTTCCCACGCACTGCATATAAGGTAAAGAGGCTGAGGGCTGGTAGACCGTTTGTAATGCCTGTGGTGGATGTGTATGGCGTAGAGCAGTTTAGGGATCTCGTAAATGAAAACATCCTCACAGTTGCATGGTTTAGTGCTGTCTGGTGCGGCCCCTGCAAATCTATTGAGCGGGGTATGGAAAAAATTACATATGATTTCCCGACTGTGCGCTTTGCAAAGGTGGACGCTGACACCAATTCTGAGATTGTGTCAAAGTGCAAGGTGCTGCAGCTCCCCACATTCATGCTTGTACGGAAAGGTCAACTGCTTGGGTACGTCATTGGAGCCAATTTAGAGACACTCAAGCAGAAAATAAGGGAAAACACCAACCCGAAATGAGGGATGGAAAATATGCGGTGCAACGTCAAGCATTGCTGTGGGAATAACACCAAGAGGCAGCACTGTGAATGCGCTTTGCACGCGAGGCAAAAGATGAATTGGTTGGTGGCGGTGACATTCCAACAGTCTGACTCTCCACCAAGCATGTTTCCCTCGTTGCTGCCACCGTTGTTGTTGTTGTTGTTGTTATTGTTGTTGTTTTACTGCTGTTTCGATTGTCGCTTCACGAAACAAACTCCAGCTGCTCCTTGGAACTCGTTCTATTCTTTCTTTCATGTTTTTGTCTGTTCGTCCGTCCGTCCGGGAAAGGTGGTGGGTGTGGAAGGGAGCTTGTGCAGTTGCTGAAAAGGGGGAAATAATCAACTGTGTAAAGCCTAGTTTGGTTGTTTTTGTTGTTGTTTTTGCGCACTAAATTCTACAATGTCGATTAACGCAGCACGACAGAATTACCTGCAGATACGGGAGCAGCAGCAGCTGAATCGGGAGCGAAGGCGGGAGGCGGCGAAGGAGGAGCAGCGATCACAAGAACTTGTCCGGCGTCAGAAGGCGCAGTACGGGCATGTTTCATCGCACAAATACGGCCAGTCAGCAGGTGCAACTGACGATATTGAGATAAAGGTGTTTGTTCGTGAGTGTGATGGAGATCGGGCGCAGTCTTTCAGCTTCATGGAGAGTGAAGCAGCGCAACTGCGCAATGCCACAGAGTGCGCGGTGCGGCCAGAGCCTGTGCGGCTTCTTCCTCCCATTTCCACACGCCAGAAGGGGAAACAGCAGTCACCATCGAGTGCACTGAGTGTTCCACGAGGCGCTGTGCCCAAGTATATCCTGCAGCGCAAGGCGGAACTGGCGGCAGAGAAGGAGGCGATACAGCAGGAGATGGAGCGGCAGCGGGAAGTGGCAAAGTACCCAGCTGGGCACCGCCCTATCACCGAAGAGGAACGGAAGGAGACCCTCGCGAAGCTTGCAAGCAGGCGAAAGGAGCTGGAGAACGAGCTACACAAGATCCCCATCCGCTACGACACGCAGGCCATAAAAGCGAGACGTTCTAAGATTGAGAACGAACTCTGCGAAATAGAAGATGCGGAGCGAAAGTTCAGCGCTTCAAAGAAACTGTTTGTGCCTGTTTGAATGTGGGAGGAGATGGCATAGATGGCATAGATGGGCATAAGAGGGAAGGCGCAGAGACTTTTTGCTGCATGGAACGGGTCCAATGGTATTGAGTACACTTTAGTGTTTCTTTGTTTGTTTCTTTGGGGGGGGGGGGGGGGGTGTCGAGAGGACTGAATTCCGCCCTTAGATTTTCTTTGACTTTCTTTCGTCTTCCTTCATCCCACTCTATACTCCACACACGTTACATTTCACTCCCTGTGCCTTTGCTGCTTCGTACGTACGTGTGTGTGTGTGTGTGTGTGTGTGCCGTATAGTCGCGCCGTTCTTTGAGGTGGTAGAATTAATGCTACTGGCAGTTATGACACATGAGGTGTTCCTCCGCCCACCTGCAAGCCGTCTCCCTGTTTTCCCTTCCAATACCAATTGTTCACACACACACACACACACACAGTTTAGGGCTTGCGCATGTGTTTCATAGGGCTGAATTGTGATATATGAAGTACCGAGACCAACTGTCTGCTTTTTATCAAAAGCACAACCCTGCAAAACTGGGCGAAGTAGATGCGCTTCTCCGCACCTTCGCTGGGCGAGAGGAGTTGATGTTTAATGCGTTGCGTGCCAAATATGAGGGGGAAGTTTCTACGCATGGTCGCGGAAGTTCATCAAGTGCAAAGAGTGTCACCGCTAAATCGACTCTCACTGAAGCAGTGGACGAGGGTACAGTGCAAGAAGAGCTCCAGCGTCTACTTCGCGAGATGCGGTCTGTTGATTTGGAGAAGCTTCTGAGCAAGCTACGAGGTCGAACGACGGTAGAGGGGGACCTCCTCGTCCACACAGTCATGTTTATGCAGCACTTCGCCACTTGCGCTTCTCGATTTCAGGAGCTTAGCACGACTCTGGCACCACCAGAGGCTGTCGCGAGGCAGAATGCACTGACTCAGACGGAAAACTCTTCTGCTACTGCACGATGCGATGCGACGGTTCAGGCATGTGTGACGATGACAACCGTAGTAACACAAACAGGTTCGAGCAGCAGCGATGATGATGCCGGTGTCATTCCATGCAGAGAAAACGTGAACAATGGTGAGGAACCCAACTTGGATCAGGCGCATGTGCCGCCAACATATGCCGATTTTGCAGCGTCACTTGACGATGTGCCTGCGATGGTGCAAGAGGGCACAACTCCGCATCTTGAAACGGGAGCGGTGTACAGAGTGCAGCCTGAGATGCACAGAAAGACTGAAGTCATCGGCGCATTGTTGACTAGCGGGCAGCTGAGGAGTGCCGAGACCATTGTCCTGCAGCCTGGTGTATACCATGAAAATTTGTATTTTATGGACAGTGGTGAGGTGGAGCTTGTTGCCGCCTTCCCCGGTGCGCTGGTGATCATCAAGCCATTGACCGAGTTGGAGCCTCTCATTCGCGCAGAGGGTAGTGGAACGCGGTTGCGCATAAGTGGTGTCGTGCTGGTGGAGCATGACGCGGATGGTGCTGACACACTCGCTCTGGACCCTTCTATGCCGTGCAAGCCGCTGGTTGCCGTCTCGGCTGGCGCGCAGGTTGACTTTCACGGCTGCCACCTCTATCAGGGTGGCTGCGCAGTGGAGGCAATGGACCCGTCAACAATGGTTCACATGCATCTATGTGTGCTTTCCTCTTGCATGTTTGCTGGTGTGTTTCTGCACCACTGCGCAAAGGTGATTATGTCTCAGTGCAAGCTGAAGCAATGTGAAACGGGGATACGGATGGCAAGCAAATCGTCCCTCCACGCGCAGGAGACGGTTATAGATGAAAACACCACCGATGGCATTGTTGGGTATGAGGGAGTGGTGGGGATGCTGGAGCGCTGCAGCGTGTTGCGTAATGGTGGAAACGGCATTTTTCTTTCCACTGGCTCTACTCTCTCAGTGGTTGAGTCAACAGTAGAGCTGAACGGACTTTACGGCATCCAGCGTCTGCAGGGATCTACTTTGCACATGCGTGGTAGCGTGGTGCGGGACAATGCGCTGCTTCCCATCAATGATACACTAGATGCAAGTTATTCTGAGGATACGTAAGAGTGCGTAGTGTGGCATTAGAACGAAGGATGAAGGCAGTGTCGCCAGCTGGTACCGCATTCAGACTGAATCTGAAAGGGAAGCCTTTCTGCTTGTGTGTAGTTATTGTTTCTTTTGTTCGATTTCCACCATGGTTTACAGTAGATGGGCTCCATTCTACTTTCTTTTCCGTCTTGAAAGGCTATTCAAGTTCTGTATGGCTTCAACTGCCTTTGGATGCGTATACGCTCGGTTTTCTGTGCGCGCTGCTACTTCTCCCTCTGTCTGTGTGTGTGTATATATATATATATATCTACGGAAGGCTGGACATTAGGGAGCTCCATGGACGATAGTGAGCTGGAGGAGCTCTTTTCATGTAGTCATCTCAGTACCACTACAACGCCCTCGTCAGTCTTGCCAGGGAAGCTACTAGAGAAGGACTCGATCAACAAGTTTCACCCGAGCGGCAATCGCAAGACAGACGCGCCACCCGTAGTCGCTGCACTACCCAGCACCCTTCCGATTCCACCTGAGATCGAGGCAAAGTTACTTGGTTACCAGAGGGAAGGAATCTGTTGGCTGTATGAGCGACATCGGAAGGGGCGTGGTTGCCTGCTTGCAGACGAAATGGG
>JASANX010000929.1:0-49596 GCA_030849745.1 Trypanosoma scelopori | reverse complement strand
AAGGAGTCTTCGTTGAGATTGGGGATGTTGATGTTGTTTTTCTACTTCTCTCTTCTTTTGTTGTCATGTTGGGCCTTTTTCTCGTTATTTTGCTCATCTTCCCACAATGAGTGGAATACAGGGAAAAGAGGCGGTGGCCCGATCTTCTTTAGGTCTCGTGGCGGCTGAGTGTGGTGCTCTGCTGTTGTTGTTTTTGTTGGTTTTTGCGCCATTCCTCTTTCTGGTGCCGCTGCGATGTATTCTCTTGTTTGCTTCTAAGGTGTTCGCAATGGAGGCCCGGTATATGGCCTCATTGAATGACCCTTTCAACGAATCGGTCAGTGATGTACGGGAGCTTGTAGCTAAAGCTGAAAACATACGAGAATCGGTCAAGGTAAAGGGTCTGGTAGATCGTAGTATTATTTTGGAGGTGAGACGCATCCTTGATGCGGCCCATGAGGAGCTGGAGCTCCTTAAGGACGCTGTGCATGTTATTGAGCAGTGTAATGGCAAGGTAGGGGAGCAAGTGTTCTCAGCGAATGAACTGGTTCGACGTCAGGGACTTGTCCACGACCTGGAGACTGACGTGAAAGGCATTCGCGCCTTTCACGACAATATCGAGACACGGTTGGAGGAAATGAGGGAGAAGAGCCGAGATAAAACCCTTGCTGGCGATAATACCTCTGCCTCGTTCCTTCTCGGGCAGGAGCTTGCCCAAAGAGAACAGTCTCTGCAGCAGGATGTCATTTTGGATAGACTTACCTACGGTCTTCAGGAGTTGCGGGAAACTGGTGTCAGCATAAATGATGAGCTGCAGCAACAAGAGCTCCTTTTGGATGAAGCTCATCGAGACATGGAAGGTGTTCGCGCTCGCTTGAGCATCGTCAACACCAAGGTGAACAAAATAGTTGCAGCCATGTCTACCCGCGATAAGATGTGTACAATTCTGTGCCTCACCTTGACGCTGGTTTTTCTTGCGTTTATTGTGCTGCTGTGAAGCCGTTATTGCCTTTCTGTAATGGGTGAATATTGCCCTAATCGGTTGTTGTTGTTGTGGTGGTGGTGGTGGTGGTGGGCGGGGGAAAACGAAGGAGAATGGACTTGTCTTTATTCGCATCGCCGCCTCCCCTCTTCTCTCTTCCTTACCGCCGTGCCCTGCGCATTTCGGAGGAGACACGCACACGCCGAGAAAAGTAAAAGACAACTACAACAGCAGAAACCCAAAACAAAACATTTTTTTCAAAACGAAAAAAAAAAAAATAGGACCAATGGAGGATGCGGTGACCTTTGCGGCAATGCTTCGACGTGCCTCTCCAGCAACACGACGTCGAGTGCTGGTTGTTCTCTTTGCCCTTCATAACTGCCGAAAGGGGAACAACAATGCACTTTCTTTGGCATCCATCGTCACCATATTGGAACACGTTATGCTTGGAAGACCTGTGCGTTTTTTGTTCGCCAGCGGAGGCAGCGCCTCCGTCATCCGTAGTCACGACAGAGGCTCTACGTGGCGGGTTGTGTATAGAATGGGGGTGGCCCTCACGGAAGCGGTGGGAAACACCCAGTCACCTGAAGCACTGGCCTCCATGGAAGATATATCCAAACTGCTGCTACCCACAGACTCTGAAAAGAGGATGGATGAGGACACAGACGTCAAAACGAATGAACTGGCGACGCAAATCTCGCACATGGCAACGCTGGGTGACATGGTTGCCGTGTGTGGGAGCGATGGGTTTCTCGCCGCTTCCGCGGATAGAGGCATGACATTTTGCCTTTTGGAAAAGGACTTGATTTATCCGTTTATCAAGGATAAGGTGCATTCTGCAAGTGATTCTTGGCGAATTAGTGGTGTGACCTTTCTGTCGGAGAGCATGCTTGCATTTGTTTGTAGGAATCGGCTATGCTCCGTTGGGATTACTTCTCGAGGATTTGCCAAGCTGACGTTTGGCCACGTCGACGTAATACGAAATTTCTCCACTTGTATCGGATACATACAAACTTTTCCCCAAGTTGGCAACCCTGTGCGAGAGTTGTTTGTGTCAACCAAAGGAATGCTACACTACTCGTGCGATGGGGGTCATTCGTTTGTCGCGTTTCCCCATCACTTGGGCATTCTTCGTGCTGTTGAGCCGCTGGACATGACACTTCGTCGTGGTGAAATTCCCCATCTCGCGGAGGGCTTTGTGGATCTTATGCTCTCATCAGAAGAGGAGCAGCCACCCACTGAGGGGAAAAAAGGGTTTGCCTACAGGGCCATTTCTCATGATTTGCACCTGCCCGAGAATGATAAGAGTGCGTTGACAATGGAAGGCACCTCCCGAAGCTCTCAGACGATGCGTGCTCTTCCTCACCACTTGAGATCTGTTCGCTACCGCGTTCTCTTGGTGGGTGGTGTGGGGGCGCCGATATTACCATACGATTACACCGCCGTCCTCTTCATTGCCGCTTCCTTTCACGACTCAACGGGGCAGCTTGTGGCCATTGGGTCCCTGGCAGAGAATGTAGACTACATCCCCTACATCAAATCAGGTCCAGGGGAGCACATATCGGTTTCTGTTAGTCGAGAGCAGGGTGTGAAGGGCTGTGTGTTTGCGCGGAGTAATGCTTCTGGTGTCAGTCTCTCAAGTGACATTGGTAGGTCGTGGACAGTTCCCACACAGGCATATACGGTGGCACTCATCGCTGTCGATGGTGGTGAGTTTCTGTGCTTCAACCGTTGTAACGTCGTTAGCGTTGTTGGTCGCAACGGTAGTGGGGTTCACACTGTGCCAACTGCTCTGCGCGTCCCTTACTTGACAGGTGCTGGGGTGATGCTTTGATATACCGACCTTGCTCTGTTTTGCCTTGGTCTGTAAAAGGGAACAAAGGGTGTTGTTCTTCATGGGTCAGTCGTGCTTTCACACGGGTGGTGTTGGCCAGAAAAACAGACCTAAACACTTCCAGAATGCTGCTGCAGGAGCAACAACAACAACAACACGGACAGCGCACGGGCCCAGAACTCCAGTACCGAAGGAGCTGGGTATCTGTGCATCTGTCGATGCCATTGCATCAAAATCACCCATTATTGCTTGTACAAGACGAGTGATAGACCGATACCGCTCTCATCGTGAAGGCAGCGACGCTGAAAGTCTGCGAGCTTCCAATATTCTAACAGCCACACCACCCTTCTCGGCTCACAAGAATTTTGAAGCCTTCGGGGGTGTTTTCCAGGGGACCACTGCGGCATTATCAGTGCGGTCATGTGAGGATGCAAAGATGCCTAATCACATTCTTGTTGGAGGAGAGGATGGGAGCATTGTCCTTATGGACTATCACTCGGGGAAAGCTGCTCGTCGATACTCTGTGGCCCATTCACGCGATGTGAACTGCTTGACAAGACCTATCCGAAGTGGTCTTTTCGCCTCCGCAAGCCGGGACAAGCTCGTAAAGGTTTGGAATATACAAAGTGACAAGCCTCTATGCGAGCTTCGGGGGCACACGGTAAAGGTGACGGGTGTTACTATGGACACAGCTGGCAACTTTCTTGTTTCTGGAAGTCGTGATAATACTGTTCGCCTCTGGGATGTGGAGCGGGAAGTGGAGTTGGATTGTTGCGATGTCAAACAGAATCTTGTACACTTTGTGGAATGGGTACCGCAGTTGCAATGTGTGGTGCAGGGTGGGGAGGATCTAACGGTGCGCCTGTGGGATGTTCGAACAGGTTCAAATAGCAGAAATGCATTGAGCCTGACTTTGGCCTCCACCCTCACGTGCATGGACTGTCATCCCTTATGCTGCGAGTTACCACCAAACGATGTGAATTGCACACTTTTGACGGGGCACAGCGGGTTTAATGGGCACGGTGCGTATGTAGTGGAGTGGGAATTGCGAATGCAGAGACGTCTGCGAACCTTTCACGCTCATCATGGTGCTGTTCGAAGCATCGTAAACTGGGTCTTGCCAGGGTCTTCGTCTCGCTCACATTTTGCAAGTGCTGGTGATGATGGTGCAACAGCATTCTTTTCGACCGAGACCGCAGGTGACGAAACGGATGTGGTGGTTGAGCCAGAGGACATCTACAAACTGCCCGAGGGGCGTGTCACGTGCCTGGATGCACATTCCAACTCGGACATCTTCGTCTCCACTGAGGTCGGTGCCGTGATTGTGTTTCGCCCAACTCGTCAGAATTCGGGAGTTGTGTTCCCTGTGGAGCGATTCAGGTATTTTGGGAGTGGCGAGATGTCATCGGAGTGACGCAATTGGAGCAACGTAGCGTTATCGTCCACAGGCCTATCATTCGTCTTGCGTGACGCATGTATGCGTGTTTTTTTTTTTTTTTTTGGGGGGGGGGTTTCTCAGACACCTACCCTTTTTTGTGTGTGTCTTTATTTGTTAGTTGGGTTGTTAGTATCTCGTGTGTGTGTGTGTTTATGTTTGTTTGTTTGCTTGTTTGTTTCTTCTTTTCTTTCTTTCTTTCTTCTGTTGTTGCACTTGCACAAGTCTGTGCTACTGCGAACGTGGAAGGCACATGATGCACAAGCAACTGGTTGCAGTCTCCGCTGTCGAGGACCTTGACCATGTGCGCTCTCTCGCCACTGCGGGAGATCGCATGGCTGCCGTGTATGCCGCTCACAAACGTCTGGAGGAGGACGTGGCGGAGCTTTCGGTTCTTTTGGCTAGCACGAGAAAACGGTACGAGCCCACCGGCGCGGCTTCATGGACGACTCTGGCTGCAACCATTGAATCCTTTTGTCACGATGTGGAGCTCTGCCTGCAGCTGTTTAGTATGAGTGTGAAAATAGAACTGTCAAAGGGCTTGCGGACGGTGTCTATTCTTTATGATCAACAAAAGAATCCGGCCGAACGCCTGCGGTGCTTTTTTGTCACAGTTCACAAGAGCTTCAGCGTCGATGACGCTGCGACGCCGACGCCGATGCCGGCTGCTGTGGTGGGAAAATTCGCCCAGGCAGTTCGCGTTTTTGATGCAAAACAGGCGTATGAGTGGCTCGAGTGTGGAGTTCACAGTATGCTCGATGCGTCTCGTACACTACCTTCCCCTGACGCACCCCTGCCCCCAGTGAATGTTTGTCGCCTATTGGTTTTTGGTGGAGATCATACGGCAGGGTTACCGGCACGAGGAGGAGGAGGAGCAAAGCCACCCATGATGCTATCGATGCTGACGCTTTTGATTCAATGCGGGGCGGAGGCGGGGAAGACATGTACGCTGGTGCACGAAAGAAACAGTGATCTTCGTGAATGGATGGATGAGGACGCCCTCGAGTCGTTGATGCGCTTTGAGTTTGAATGCGTCACGATGATGCGTGCAAAGAGGGAGCGGATTCGGCAACGAGCCGAAAGGCGTGTGGCAGGAAAGCAGGCGGCATCACCCCCCCAAGCGGCTCTCCTACAGACAAGAGAAATGAGCAACGCCCCCGCTGGTGACACTGCGCCGCTCAGGCAGCTCTTGCGATGCTCTCTCGATCAGTTGCTGGGCAGAGGATGGGGGTGGCATCCTTCTCGGATAGCACTGCTTGTTGCTGAAATGATTATACTGATTCTGCTGGCAAGACGTTTGGCTTCCAGTCTGGCGTCGGGTTGGGGAAGCATCAGGGGATCCTCAGCGGGGGTTAGGAGGACACTCACTCTTTGAGAGCGAGCGGTTGTTGATTCGGCAACCCGAAGGTGTATGCATGTGTCCATGCGTGTAAGTGTGTGTGTGTGTGAAACGCACCCCATCTCGTGTGCTCTCGCATGCATCTCTCCGTGTCTCTGCTTCTTGGGAAGAACTGTCGATAGTAGAGTATTGCCTCATGTACCAAGTAGTGATGATTTCCGATAAATACACAGTTCTTTTTATTTTTATGCTCTTCGCCCTCAACAATGGCTTCGCGTGGCTCATGTTTGATCCCGTTGCCGATTGGCTTGAGAGGGGTGTTGTGGGGATGTCGGCGAGGCAACTACAAATCCTCTCCTCATGGCAGCCTTTGATGTTTCTTCTTATGTTTCTTCCCGTGATGAAGATGGTTGCGCAGCCAGATGGACTTCGAAAAGCTGTGCGTCTCGGTGCATCATGTGAGATGGCTGGTGCGATATTCAAGACGGTTGGTGCGATGGCACGAGGCTCGCCCGCTGGCGTGGTTTTCCTTCACATTGGTCAGATATTCAGCGGCATCGGGTCGCCCGTGGCGACAGGGTGTGTATCGGCGTTATCTGCCCTGTGGTTTGATCCCGAGGAGAGAACGAGGGCCACCGCCTTTTCAGTGTTATCTAACAGCATGGGGAATGCCTTTTGCTACATTCTCGTGCCCGCCATGATTGAAGCCCATGGCCTTCTGTCCGTGACTCTTCACGAGTCTCTAATGGCCGCCATCTGTGTGGTTTTGGTGTGGACGGTGTTTCCAGCGCAGGCGGAGTCCCATCCTGACTGGGATGATACTCGGGCCATGCCGACTGCAACGCCTCAGACGGGGGAAACGCCCCTTCACGTTCAACTGCGCCAACTGTTTGGTAACACGTCCGCTGTTTATCTCTTGTTGATTTACGCATGGTCCAGTGGGGGGTTTTCGGCGTGGATTTCGCTTTTCGACGAGACATACCACAACTTCTTCTCTGCAAGATTTATCGGTTTCATGAGCTTCTCCGCTGTGATGGCGTACGTTGCCGGTGGTCTGCTGTCCTCATACCTCACCGATCTGTACTTTCGCCGTCAAATGAAGCACGTGATTTTTCTCTGCGTTACGTGCAACTCTATGTGCAACCTCATGTTCGTTGCATTGGCACCAAACGACGAGGGACACACCTTGTGGACACTCGGGAAGGAGTGGATTGTGGCCACCACCGCGCTCTGTGGATTCTGCAACGGTGCCGCAGCCCCCTTGTGTTACGAGCTGCTCGCAGAGATTTCGTTTCCGGTGGATGAAAGCGTGAGCGGCATCACCCTCTCCGTCGGTGAGAACATTGGGGCGCTCTTCTTTTACCAAGTCGTATCGCGCCTCTTCACAGGCGATTCGATGAGCATTGCGTACTCCTTCGGGATGATGCTTGTTGTGGCCCTTGCAGGTGCCGTGCGGCAACGATACAACAGATCGCGCTATGCCCACATGCAAGGAGGTGTGGAGGTATTCGAGCAGATCGCAGAGTTGGAGTGTCACTCCACATCACCGTAGTGGCGCGTTTCAGACGTGGCCGCCCCGCCCCTCCCTGTTTTTGTCTTTGTTTTTGTTTTATTGGCTGCAGCATGATACTCGCACAGCCTCGGTCGTGGCAAAAGTTATGCAATGAACAGGAGGCCCTCTCGTGTGTAAGTCACCTCCCCTCCCACCTGCTCATTGCCCTCGGTTCTCGGGGCATGTCGAGTTGTGTGTTTTCCGCGCAATTCGGGGCATTGGCTCCCCGTCGTCATGAACTTGGGATGCAAACTGGAGAACAACAAGAAAAGATGGTTGGAGGACATGGATGCATGCGCCAGAAGCCGCGGCAACACCGACTGGGGCTGAGGAAGAGGAAGAGGGACAAACGGGCGAGTCAAGCGTGTGTGGAGCTGCAACAGTAACAACAACAGATGTTGCTGCCTGTTTGTTTTGTTTTGTTTTTGTTTTAAAGAGCTGCGCTGCGCACGCCTTCCCTCTACACATCCCTGTCGCCTTCATCTCTCTTCGTCTCCATTCTGTGGTGCGCGGATATTCTCGTGATGTCCCCTCGCCAACACATTGGCGACACAAACTGTTCTTGGGATCCCCTTCAAAGAGAAGATGGTGCGCGGTGTAAAATAGCTGGAGGAAGTTGCCTCCTCTGCCTCTCCCCACCCTTTTTTTTGTTGTTTGTTTGTTTGTTTGTTTGTTGTTGGTGTGCTTCTCCGTTTGTCAGTTCCACTCGACCGCGTGCATGTGACGCGAGCACAAAAGGGGGAGTGAGTCGGGGTTGCACCTCACGATGCTTTCCTTCTTTCGCTCGCACACGCACTTTTCTTCTTCTTCTTCTTCTTTATATTTCATTTTTGTTTTTGGTCTGTTTCCTGCAGCCGAGTCGTAAGATGAGGGCCGCACTGGCACGCGGGGCCCCACGGCCTCCACCATATCAGCTGCTCGTATTGTTCCTCTTCACCTTCACGCATTGCATCAACATCCTGAACTGGGTCTTTTACATCAACTTCCTTCACACCTGGGCCAACCCTGCCATAATTGCCGCGTATCTGGCGTTTTCCATCATTGGCGGCATTGTGTTTTTTCTCCTCGCCTCACCAATTATGTATTGGACGTATTTTTATGCAGATCAAATATCCCCAAAGACGAGACGAAACGCCTTCTGCGCCGGCATTACAGCCTGCTTTCTGCTACACGGCTTTCCAATGGAATGGATTGAGGTGTATTTGGTGTGGTACTACGGGTGGAGAAGCATTCTCTCTGGCATATCACTCTTACTCGTAAGCTTTAACTTTGCCATCGGCTTCTTTGTCACCTGGATGGGCTACACGTGGCTCATTAGCAGGCGACTACAGCTGAGTTCTGGCGCTACCACCGCCGGGAACGTTCCACCGTCAGGGGGGGCGCCGTCGAGGTATGTGATATCGTCCACCTCGTAGAGTGTGGGAGTTTGAGTGAGAGATGCTCTGCGATGGGAGCAGGAGGAAAAGAATCGTTGCGAGAATAGAAGATGTGGCAGAATGCGCCATCTGCAGGATTCCTTGAATCCATCATACTACTATGCATTTGTCTCATGAAAACGCACAACTCGAAACGCGAAACTCCAAGGGAATATATCTGATACATACATGTATATCTGTGTGCACTTGTCGTCGCTCTTCTTCCCTGCACATCAACCGAGTAGGAGTAAGGCATCATGTCTGTAGATATGTGGAGGTGCCCACCATACACCACATTAGCTATGGTGCTTGCCTGCACTACCGTGACAGCGTATTATATGCTCCAGTCTAATGGGCTGCACGCTCTATGCCAGAATGAATTTGCGAAGAGGTCGTGGTGGTACTCGGCTCTTATTATGAGCTTCGCTCACGACGGTTTGCTGCACTGGGCGTTGAACATGCTCGGCCTGCTCTCGTTGGGCTCAACGCTGGAGCGGTCTATGGGATCCGAGGGTTTCTTGCGGCTGTACATTTTTGCATTGTTCGTAGTGTGCACTGGGCACGGGCTCTCTGCACTGCTACACGTTGCGCATTCGTGTGTTGTGGGGTGCAGCGGGGTCATATTCGCTCTCTTCACGTATTTAGTTCAAGTGAGGGATGGTCCCGTTAACTTCTATGGATGGGTTGACATCTCTCCGGTGTATGCCCCGTGGGCCGCGTTGGTGCTCACACAACTGATGTGTTTTCACTTCAACGTTTCGTTTGTTGGCCACACTTTGGGGATATTGGCCGGTCTTTTTTGTTATTACTGCGTGCCGGCCTCCGTTTTCTCCCCCTGCCGCTGCACGGGGCTCTGCTGGAAGGCACTCCAGGACTGCTACTGCCACTGTCGTCGGCGTGGTGATGATGTTGAGGTGGTGCAGAAACCTCCGTGTTCTGCACCCGTGTAGGTTGATTTCGCACGGGCGAAGGGTATTGTTGCCTCTTTTCTCTTTTTTTTTTTGCTTCTTTTTGGTTTGTTGCTGTTGTTTGTTTTTGCTGCTTCTCCCAATCTCTCTCTCTCTCTCTCTCCGTGTGTGTGTGTGTGTGTGTCTGTGTACTAATACACCTCCTTCGCAGTGGTATATATATATTAGTGCGAGGGAGGATGTTGCGCTGCACACAACTCTGTTTCCCAAAGGTAGGATGCGAGGAAATTACTCGCAAGGCAAGGCGGGTGCAACTCCGTCCTGGCGAATATGTTGCGCAGCATCGGATGCAAGTGTGGCAGCTGCGCTTCAAAGAGATGGGCCCCCCGTTCTCACGGGTGTGGGTTGCGCTCGGAGGCAAAATGCGTCGTCGCCGCATTGGTCGCCAAGTAGATGTGAAGGATATGCGGTACTATTGGAGACCCATTGAGCCGCAGTACCAGCGTCTGTACATGTCTCGACTGCGTCTTCACGATCATTCGAACAAGTGGAGGCAGCCGATGCGACTTCGGGCAAGCAACAGCGATATCGGGTCTGTGACCAGCTCCATTGAGTGGGAGAGGGCAGCCAATAGAAAGTACGGGGCACGACTGGCGCCGCCGAAACGGCTTGACTTTGAGTTTCGTGTCTTTTAAGCATGGTAGTTGCAACAAGAGTAATGATAACAGCAGTGATGATGATGATGATGGCGGTGGCGCTGCAAAAATGCACGCTTCCCTCCCCCGTGTCCCCTCTTCTGCTCGTCTCCCCCTTCTGCATGCAGAATTGGTGGCAAATCCATCGCATTTTCTTCCCCTCTCGGTGCAAAGGCAGCAAATCCACGAAGTTTAGATGGCCACCACCACTACCAACACCTCGTCCTCACCACCACCACCACCTCCTCCTCTTCCGCCTCCGCGACTACCACCACCACCACCACCACCACCACCACCACCACCAAAGCAGCAGCAGCCACAGCAAAAGTCAGGGGAGTCTGGAAACGATTCTTCATTAGGGGTTGTTTTGGTAAATGCGAAGCAACGGAGCCCCTCGTCGAACATCACAGCTCCTCCTCCTCCTCCTCCTCCATCATTGCTTCCTCCTCCCGCAACATCTGCTAAGGTGCTGTCGCGCGTGATGGGAGGACGGGAAACCGATGATGGAACAGGAAATACTGAAATGGCCCTGCGCAAACCCGACATGGGGTCGAACGGTGTTTCTCCCGAGAAAGGCAAGACTCCCGTGCATTGTGAGCGGGGTGTTTCATCTCCTCTTCGTGCCGCTTGTGTTGAGTGGAGGCTTTGCGAAGAGGCGGAGGCTCGCAGAATGCTCGAGACGTTGGAGCAGAGTGAACGCGTCCATCTTGAGCTCTCTTCACAAACACGATGTATGAAGTTGCAGGTGGAGTCTCTTTTACAGTCGGAACTGTTCACCGTACGTCTCTCGGAGGTTTCAAGGGAGGAGGCGCACCGAAGAGGGATCACAGAGCTAGAGGAGTCGGTGGCGCTTCAGCGCATCGTGTTGGTGCACCAACTCCACCGTCAACGAGCCCCTCCGATTGAAGGGATGCGGTCAAGTGCCCTTTCTGGAGGAGATCGTCTGCTGCTGCTCCACGACGGTGCGCACTCGGTGCTTCGAAATTTGAAACTGGTGGAGCGTGGTGTCTCTGATAGTGGTGCTGACACCTGTCGGCATCTGTCGCTGCGGGGTGATTTATCTGATCACCTGGAGAGACTGCAGCAGACTTTGCGTGAGGAGCATGTATTGCGAGAACTTATTGAGGAACACCAGCTTTCCATTCGCCGATACATTGTGTCACTCTGCGTCTGTGTCTTTCTTTCGCCCTTCAAGCTGGTGCACCAGCTGGTGCAGGGTGGGAAGGGATGTGGCTCCGTCTCGCCCTCGCGGGTGCCTGATGCAGACTTCGCAGCTCACGTGCCGCATGAGGAGGCGGAGCGAATGGCGCAAGGCCGCGACTTGCTTTACTTCTTCACTGAGATTGGATACGATTATCAGACAGCGTCCATGTACGCAGCACTGTTTCTTCAACACGGGTTTGCCGTTGGTCTTGACATGTATGCTTCTTCATGTCAGAATAAGCAACGGATTCATGAGGTACTACGAAAAATAACAAAGGAGGACCTCTCCCGCATTGGCATCTCTTCAGTTGGGGAGCAGACAACCCTGCTGTTTCGATTGCACAGTGCGTTAAGAGAGACCGAGGGGTGTTTGGCACCGCCAGCAGTGGTGGTGGGGAATTTGCATTCTCTTGACATCCCCATTGCTGGACAGCCACCGCTTCATTTCACCCCCTCCACTCTGATGGCATTCAGGGCCGTGTGTAGGCGCAGGATGCAGCACTTTGATCGGTTGGCCCAAAGTAGGTGGGACGAGCTTCGTGCCGCCAGTAAATTTAACTGCGATGACGAATGGCAGGTGCGCTGGTGGAACGCTGTCAGGGAAGACTGGCATGTCGAAACGCTGTGGGAGAGACAAATGGATCGTCTCATGGCCTTGCGGAAGGGCAGTGGCGTCATGGCACTAAGTGCCCTTCCGCTCCCATACGTCACGGACTCCGCCACCGCACGTGGCCAACTTCTGCGCGAAAAACAAAACAGCAGCAACCCTTCTGTTTCATTGAGTTCTTTTCTTGTCTAACTTCTGCGTCTACCTGAAGTGTGTGTTGCTGCTGCTCTGCAGCAACGGGTGTCGACGCCCACCACCGCCACGGGGGGGGGGGGGCGGCGGGCGTCCCCCCCCACCACCACCACCCCCCCCCCCCCCCCCCCGCTGCCTCCACTTTGATGTGCTTTGGGTTTCGTTTTCGCCACGCGTCGAAGGTGTCGAGCGCTCACATGGGCCTGGTGGTGTCACCAGCACCCGGCAACCGTGAGGCAGTGTTACCAGCGGTCACGAGACGATTGAAGCGGAACCCGCGAGGCGCAGCACGGATGGTAGACGGGACGATCAGGTATGATGGATTTGGTTGCAACCACTTGGAAGCGGTTGCGCCAGTTTCGTCCACGGCAAGATAGGGGCGTTTGCTCTGCAGAGCTTCGTGAGGGCGAGACGCTGTGGGGAATTCGGGGCAGCGTGGTCTCGTTTCGTGGCGCCTGCGACACGCGTGACTCCGTGAAGGGAAGAACGGGGAGGTGAGAGCGTTGGAAGAAAATGCACAGTAAAAACAAGATGAAGACACACTTGCACATGTGCATGTTTTGCCTTTATTTTTGCACGCTTGTTTGTTTCCGTCTCGTCTCTCATCTTTTTTTTTTTTTGTGTGTCGACTAAAACAACAACGACAACAGAAAAAAAAAAAAGATGTTTTAGTTGATGTTATCGCCCATTTATATATATATATATATATTTTTTTTTTGTGTGTGTGTGTGGTGATGGTGATTGGTGGAGGATGTTTGTGATTACTTTTGTGTTGATGCTTTACTCTCCGTCTGTCTGTCTGTCTGCTTGTGTGTGTGTGTGTGTGTGTGCATGGCGTTCTCTCTCTTCCCCCTCCGTGACGGGGAGCGTGTCTGTTGCTGTGGAAGAATAATGCCAACCGAAAGTGCCCTCGCTCCTGTCAAGCGGGACGTACGTGTCTTTCAATCCAGCATTGACACTTCGTCAGTGGCATCAACTGTGTTTAGCCAGCCTTCCATGTACATGGGCATTGTGAACATGCTCATCATGTATCTCACGCAGCGCTTCCCGGAGGAGTTTATGACGCCGAGATACATGACAATGTCTTACAATGGCGTTCGTGCCCCTGCAATGTTGACTATTCCATTCTGCTGCATAGCGGGGGCATACTTCTCGGTGGCCAGCGTCATTACCATGTCTGCAGTGCCGCTGGCAGGTCACCTTTACGGCTACACAGTTAGCCTCGGTGTGGGGCTTGGCATGCTTACGTTTCGTCGCATTTCGTGGTATTATCCCCTGCTGGGGGTGATGTATCTCTCATTTGGCGGATTTCATCACTACAGGCGTATGATGGTGTATGGCGACAACGCCCCAATTTACAATTGGGGAGACGCCGCTGAGATTTGGAATGCACGAGCTGCGGCAAAGCGAGAGAAGCGGTTGGAAAAGGAGAGACTCCTCCAGCAGCAGCAGCAGTAGCGGGTGATCTAATGATGATAGGCGGCGGCGGCGGCTGCCCAGCCCAATCGAGAGGAGGAAGAGCAGTTTGGGTCTCCCCACCACCACCACCACCTTCCCCTTTCTGGCCTTTTCGTTCTTTTATTGCCTTCGAGGGGTTTCTTCATCTACCATCCTCCTTGTAACTTAGCCGCTCACACACATCTTGTCTTTGTCTTCTGCTTCTCCTTTGGTCTTTCTCTTTTCATAGTGCTGATTTTGTTGTTCTCGTTGTGGTTTGTCCTCCACCAACCCCGCTTTTTTGTTTGTTTGTTTGTTTTTCGAGCGCTCGCTCCCGTTAGTTTTCCCCTTCTCCTTTGGAAGCAGCAGCAGCAGCAGCAGGTGGTGGTGGTCATGTCGACGCTGGAGGACCTCTACGTGTTCTACTGCCGACGGAGGGAGTGTAAGCCGAATAGCTCGCTCTCCCAGTACCTGAGGGAAGAGTACGACCGGCATATGCAGCATCGGGTGCTGGAGTGCATCGATCTCTCGAAGAATTACGTGGGAAGAAAGGGTATCATTCCCGTGCTGGATCTTGTGAAGAACGTGAAGACGGTGAGCAGACTGGATGTAAGCAACAACATGCTGGAACACGAGCAGCTCGACCATCTCGTCTACTGTCTGGCCCTGCACCCGTTCATACAGGAGGTGAATTTCTCCAACAACTGCCTTCATGACGGCAGCCTTGGGCACATTTTAAAGCTGCTCGAGCTGAATGGCAGCATCACCAGCTTCTGTGTCGCCGGCAACAACATGTCGCCATCTTCCCTCACCTTGATAGGTGAGCAACTCGAAGAGAACAAAAAACGTCGAGCTGAGCGACAAGGCGCTTCGTCACCGACCGATGCGGGCCCATACTACCGTGCACAGTTGCAGGGAACATTGGAGCTTGACACCTCTGGTGGCTACACACACTTTGCCACATGGTGGAAGAACCCGCAGTATATCATGCGCACATCGAAACGGGCGCGGGTGCGCATCGTCATGGTGGTCAGCGACGCCAAGGTTGCGCGGCAGGCAGGGTTCCTGGTGTTTCACTCGGACGGGGTGCACAGGGTGGTTGAATTCGGTGCGGGTGATGTTGCCGCTGAGAGTACTGTCGATCATAGCCACTGCCACGTGACGATGTACGTCGACGCGCATGCGGTCTACAGTATCATGCCCTACACGTTCTACCCTCAACGCGCCATGTCCTTCACGCTCACCGCGGAGCTCTGCCAAGGTGACCCAACGGAATCGGACGGGTGGGTTACTCTCGATCCCGTCGATCCCGTGCTTGACTGGGTTGTGCATACAATCGACGGGGAGTGGACGCAGAGCACTGCTGGTGGATCTGCGCGGCACCACTCGTGGTGCCGCAACCCAATGATGCGGCTTCAGTACGCCGGCTCCACCCGCGCGTGCCGAGTGGCATTACCCGCCACAATTCTGGTAAAACTCGTCAAAAGCGTCGATCCGGATGAAAATGATGACCGCCGCATTGGGTTTGATGTGGTGACGCCGGACGCGACGGGAAAGGATACGCCACCGATCTACTGCAAGGACGAGTATCTCAAGTGCCGCTGCCCTCACGAACAGTGCACAATCGTCAGCGCGTCCTTTGTGTTGCCGAGCACCGCGCTGGATCTGTTTGTCGTCCCGAGCACCGAGACGCCCGGAGAGCTGGGCACCTACACGGTGAATATATTCTCCTCCGTTCCCCTCACTGTAACGGCATCGACGTTCCCCCATGGCTGGAACTACCGTGCTGTAAGTGGCGTGTGGGACATGGACAACTGCGGTGGCAGCCGGGATTACAGCATGTCGTGGAAATGTAATCCCTCCGTGGCGCTCGCCTTCGACACCACCCAGTCACCACCAGATCTCACCGTTTTCTTGGAAGGCCGTTCGCCCTCTTCGTATTCCCCCCACACCGCGGCATGCGACGACACGAGTATTGAGCCATGCATCCAAACATCGGACCCAAGCTCAGCGGAGGAAGGGAAGGATGAGGCGGCGCTGCGGGAGTTTTTACATCGACATCAAGTCAAGCAGATCGAGGTCTGCGTATCCATCGTGGAGGCCACCCCGCCGTTCTACCGAGCTCTCTACTCCTCCGAGCAGTCCGAGTCTTCAGTGGCCCGCGTCTCGGCGTCCAGCATCAGCGAGGCGTTCTACCTCTTGCTCACGACACGCTACGCCGGGCAACTGGGCAATTTCACAGTCTACATCTTCTCCTCTCGCCCGTTCGTTGTAGACGGCATTGAAACACTTTCCTTGCGTGAGCGTCAGCTTCAGTTGACGCGATACGCTGAAGAGACACAAGCACGTCTCACAGCTAACGCCACAGAGGCGGGAATGAAACCAGAACTAGAGGAGTCTGAGGAGATCGTTATCGCCCGCAATGAAATTCTTCGTAAGTGCATGACAACAGGGGAGAAGTATGTCGATCGCGACTTTCCCCGCGGTGCCTCTTCATTGTGGTTAGACCCGGAGGCAAATGCGCCGGCGGATTTTCCAAGGGAGATACACTGGAAGCGGCCGACAGAGCTGAACGAAGATGTCGTGTTTCTCCCGCAATGGAACTTAGACTCCCCATTTCCGTACTCGAAGAGAGACTGGTTTGCATCGGCGGCCTATGCAGTTGCCACCAAACGAGGATGGCTGCAGAATGTTGCGGTCGGGTACAACACGAAGGAGGGGATGGCACAATTCCGCTTCTTCAAGGAAGGGAAATGGATCGTTGTCACCATTGACGACTACCTCCCGTTCGACAACGCGATGGAGTTCTGCATGGGCCGTCCAGCAGCAGCAGCATCAGCAGAGAAGAGAGATTATGCCTTTCCGCTGATGGAAAAGGCATATGCGAAGGTGCACCGCTGCTACGAGGCACTGGAACGGAAGGTAACGCCGGAATTAGACATTATTGATGTCATGTCTCACGGTCTCATGGATCTCTCAGGCTGCATTACCGTTGACTTTCCGCTCTCTCGTGATGTGCGAATGACTCGCGTCGAGCAGGACGATATCTGGATGAAGATGAAGAATGCCGTTAAGCCCGACGTTCTCTTCACGCTCCTGCTTCACGGTGGTAGCGCTGGGGCGTCTGAGCGAAATAACATGGGCATATTGAGCGACCACCTTTACCCCGTGCTTGACGCGCGTTTTATTGAAGGACATCGTTTAGTGAAGCTGCGACATTGGGGACAAACAGCGGAGGTGAACTGGGGTGGAAAGTGGCACTCGGCGAGCACTAGATGGACCAGCACCCTTCGTGAACTTCTAGATGTAAGAGATGATGACAAGGAAACGTTTTGGTTAGACCTCGATGAGGTCCTTTTCTACTTTACACACCTCATGATGACCGCGAGGACACCGAACAGTTGCTGGGTGTCTGCAGACTTTTCCGATTCGTATGTGGGTTGCAGCGGGCGATTGCTTGGAAGTGTCCAGTTCTCTCTGCAGCTTGGCGAATTCCCACCAGATGTGAAGAAGCTGCCGATCACTCTGGGTCTGCATCAGATGGATCCGCGAACCAAAGTGATTCGTCACAAGGATGCTCTAGCCACATACCGCACATCTATTGGGTGGGCGATTGTAGCAACGGAGGATAACACCGTTTGGCTGAAGGACTTGCAGGAAATAAATGTGGTGCGATGTATGGAGCCGTGCAAATGCCGAGACACGTTGTGCCCCTTAACAGTTGAAATGGATAACGTCACTGGGAAGCGACGTCTGACGGTTGTTGTGTTCAGGGAGGAGTCAAAGTTTTCAAGCACACCTTTTCTGGTTTCTGCGTGGTCGGAGAGCTGCAGCATCACACTTGTTCCTGTGGAGCGGGACAATAAGACCACCATATCTGGGGTGTGGCCAACGGATTACCCCATTGGTGCCCCGTCATCACCGTTTTTCTGGCGAGACTGTCCGCAGTACTTCATCTTTCCGAGTGAATCGACCGAAGTGTCTTTATTCCTTTACCAGGATGTTTCAGTCGGCCAGCTGCCGAGACCTGTTGGTTTCACGGTCCACCGTACAATGACATGTCGCAGCTATTTGAATTTTGATCCAGAGACGGTGGTTCTTTCTGTGCAGGCGAAGGCATCTCAATCGGTTGGGGGTAATGTGCGCCTGCTTGGCATGAAGGAGAGAAGGGGCATGCCGTATGTAATTGTGCCATTCTGCACGGAGGCGAACCCTGGCGGAGGGTTTCACATCGAGGCCATTGCCAATCGTTCGCTGAAGCTCTGCAGCATAAACCCAAGCCTTGACTGGCAACGTGCGAGGCAGAGTGTTTCCTTCTCCCTGTCCGATGGGAGCGTCGGTGGGTCACCGCGTTTCTCCTCGTGGCGCAGCAGCCCGCAGTTCTCTCTTTCGTTTCCCGTCGGGTGTCAAGGCAAGCTGTTTGTCGCACTTACAAACAATGACACGTATGATCTCATGACCGAGGTTGGGATGATGCTCCTGTGGGGAGACAACCAATGGGAGCGGGGACAGCGGAGAAAGCTGGTCATCTCGCCAGAAGACATGCTGTGTCGCTCCGAAGAGAAGGTTGGTGGTGTGACGATGGACTGTGACGTTGATGTGCAGCCTGGATGCACACTTGTCCTTGTTGTTTACGCCAGCATGCCATACCGGGAAGCCGACGTGACAGTTTCGCTATACTCTGCCGCCGCTGTGGAGGTGGCACGGGTGAAGGAGTGGCAGCACGTCTCCATGGTGGAGGGCAGCTGGGAACTCGGCTACACTGCTGGTGGCGGGGCAGAGGAGTTTGGCAGTTGGATCAACAACCCGTTTGTGGCGCTAAACACGTTCCGTCGGACGCAGATTGTGGCTCTCCTGCTACAGTACCCGCGAGGCCCTGACAAGCCGATAGTGAAGCGTGCGGGGAATAAAAAGGCGTTCTTGCCCCCTGTCATCATCAACCCACACAACCGAATGGAGATCTCCCTTGACTTGAACGTCCAGGACGATGAGCTGACGCCCATTGTCACGGCCCCCTACACACGGAACAGCGAGGTGACGCTGACGGCATTGGTTCCCTCCGCGGGTCCACATCCCTTCTTGTTTGTCCCACACACAAAATTCCCGGAGGGGAACGGTGAGTTCAAACTGTTTGTGTACGCCGATGCCTTGATCGAGCTCTTCCGGGTCTCCAAGGAGCGCATGACGTATGTCTAGGAATAAAGGGATGGGCCTCGGGTTTAGGCCTCATTGCACGTGCAGAGATGTGTGTTTGTGTGTGTCCCGTGAGAGAGGGATAAAGATGTAAATATGACAACGATGCGGCGGTTGCCGTCGCATTGGCTCAAGATGTAGTCATAACTGGTAGCGCTCTGCGTTGGTAATGTCTTTGTTTGTTTGTTTGTTTGTGGTACACAGAGCTGCTTCATTGGCGGAAGAGCCATGGTGGTGGACGAGAATGTGTGAGGAAGAAATAGAGAGGAGAAAAAGAAAAAATAACGAAAAAAAAAAAACGAAAGGGTGCGCAAGAGCCTATCGCTGAATGTGGGTGATGGCTGCATCACTGGCGTTGTGTGCAACGCATTCCCTCTGCCCCTCTTTCACTGCAAATGCACACATGTGCTTTTTTTTTTTTTTTTTTGCCTCCCCCATTTGTAGCCGGCAGAGCGCCCCTCTCCTGTCAAGTCAAAATAACAAATGATGCGGCGCACAGTTGCTGCATTGGAGAAGCTCGTCATTGTAGAGTCTCCAAATAAGGTGATAAAGATTGAGGGGTTGCTGAGCGACCCGAAAGTGATTCCGGACTGGTCCTTCAATCAAGAACACCTCAGGCGCGTGGGTGTGGGCGCTGAGAAGGCGGTGGCGATGGCGACTACCGGCCACTTCATGGCACTGAAGGAGATACACTGGCGCCCGCGCAGCACTCCAGCACTGGAGCGCGAGCGGGAGCGGGAGGTGAACGATGGGGAGCCGTTCCCACCCAATGGAACCCTCGCCGAGTACACACTCGAGTGGGAGCTACTGCCGGGTCGTCGCCTGCAGGAGACGCTGGAGCGCTACATGCAGGAAAAGCTGAACAACGTGACGGAGATTATTCTTGCGACGGATCCAGACCGCGAGGGTGAGCTTATCGCCGTTCATGCCCTCCAAACAATAAAGCGTCTGCACCCCAAGACCAAGGTCCCCTACTCTCGTGCATACATACATAGCATCACGGAGGATGGTATTCGAAAGGCCATGAAGGAGCGAAACGTGGATGTGTGCGACTACGACCTTGCGAATGCCGCAGAGACGCGTCACGCAATGGATCGAATCTTTGGGTTTCTAGGAAGCAGCGTGGTGCGGGCAGCCAACGCACAAATGCGCTCCATTGGACGTGTGCAGACGCCCGCTCTCATTCTTATTAATGAGCGTGAGGAAAAGATTTCCTCCTTCATGGAGAACAACAAATCGACATTTATCATCGAAGCAATGTGCCAATTCCCCGCCACGCACGCCACAACATTCTCGCAGGTGGTGTCCATCCATTCAGACAGCAAAGGAGGCGATGCACTGCAGTGGGACACCGAGGCGGAGGCGAAGAAATGCATGCAGGAGTGGAAACTGGATAGCTGTAGCAGCTTCAGTGCTCCGTACGAACCAGTCATCACCCGGTCAGATGTGCCGCAGCCACTGCCATTCACCATGGCCACCGCAATCGCCAAGGCAAACCGTCAGCTGAAGATGAGTAGCGAGTCGGTGAGCAGCTGCCTGCAGGATTTGTTTCAGCAGGGTCATATCACGTATCCCCGGACTGACAGCACCCGCATCGACGAGAGCGTTCTGACTGCAATCTACGAGGTGGTGAGGAAGAACTTTGGCAAGGCGCTGTTGAACCGCCTCGAGGACCGACCGGCTCCAACCACGGAGAGCAAAAAGACGAAGAAACCACGAAAGAAGAAGGACTCCAAGCCAGTCAACGTGGCGGAGCGGATGCCTGGAAATGTGGAGGATGCACACGAGGCCATCCGCCCGACAAACATTCTTGCCGACGGTGAATCCCTCTCTCTCCCACCGCAGACGCGTGCAGTGTACGATCTCGTGCGGAGAAACACACTGGCAGCCTTTATGATTCCCATGAAGACTGAAAAGATAGCACTCACCGTCAACTTTGTCAGTGGTAGTGGGGAGAAGATGTTTCTCGTGCTCGACGGCAAACGCACCGTGGAGCCTGGATGGACACGCGCCTTCTACAAGAGTGACAGCAGCTCCTCCGCCGCTTTAGCGGCGGGCGATGAGGTGACGGAGAAGGAGGATGCTGGTAGTAACGGTGGTGCCCGTGCTCTCCGATCGCTTTCAGAGGAGGAATTTGCGGCCATCAAAAGCCTAAGAAGTGCGTTGGCCTCACCAAAGCTCTCGCGGCTGTTTGAACTGCGCTCCTTCGCCCCTCGCGAGAACCGACCGGTGCCACCGCTGCCGCACTCGGAGGGGACGCTCATCGAGGAGCTTAAAAACAACGGTGTGGGCCGCCCAAGCACGTACCCGATGATAGTCAAGACGCTCGTGACGCGCGGGTACATTCAGGTGAATTCCAAGGGTCGCTGCGAGACGACGCCAGTAGGGCGGCTGCTGGTGTCAACGGCCAAGTCAACATTTCCGTCCATTGTCGACATTGGCTTCACTGCGTCGTTTGAAAAGAAACTCGATCTCATTGCGAAGCCGAACCCCGCGAAACGCCCGTCCATTCTGCAGGTGACAAACGTGTCGCAGGCGGACTACGTGCTCTCCATGTTCTTCTCAACGTTTCTCGACTATGTTGCAGACGCCACGCGCACGCAACGCGCAAATATCGTGGAGCGGTCTATGCGCCTGAAACACGGGCTGGGGGGTGTACTGTCGGAGGAGGAGGAGGCGGGGTTTGAGGAGAGTGTCGCAAACGCCAAAAAGAATGTGGCCCTCGCCACCGGTGATTTGGCGACGCTGCCCAAGACGCATCACAACTTCACAGCCCTGCAACGTGGCCTGCATGACTACCTTCGTCGCCACTTTCCCCCAGCACAGCTGAGCACCCCCGCTGCTGCTGCTGCAGCAGCGCGCAAGGACGATGGCAGCGCAGTAGCACCAGGTGACGACGCTCCGGTGATGACGGCGACGTCCCCACGGCGTAGGTGGAACAGGCGCAGTGAGGCCCAACACTAACTTTGTTCTGCCTTCCTCGTTTTTCGTTTGTTTCTCCCTTTTGTTTTGTTTTTTGTTTCCTTTTTTTATTTCCACGTAATAATTGCCATAGAGACTAGAAATCCGCCCCCATCAAATGGGTCTGTGTGCTTGTGTGTGTGTGTGTGTGTGTCTGCTTGTTTTCTTGCTGCTGGTTGTTGTTGTTGCTGTTGGGAGAGGGCCATTGACTCATCCGGCGATGTCATAGAAGCGAAAGGAAAGGGGGAATCGAACGAAAAGAAAAAAAAGAAAAGAAAAGAGTGTTGGGAATTTAGGGGTGGCAGGAATTTTTGTGGCGCTTGTGTTGCATGTGCACAACTGAGTAGCTGCTGCGTTCTTCTTCCCTATTCGAATTATTTGATACCGATGGTCATTTGTCATTTGTTGAGCGAGACGTGCGCCCATCCACAACGAAAGGGGGTGGGTGGGGTGGGGACGACAGTTTCGTTTCTGCAGTGCTACATTTGCCCTTCACCTCTCTCCACTCATCCATCATTTGTTTCCTTTTCCTTGCTTTTCCCCTCTGCACTGACATGCACGCGCTGCTGCTGCTGGTGGTGGTGGTGGGGGCGGGGAATTATCAAAAAGCAAAGGTGCAATTAGTTTAATTGCAGGAGATATAAAGTGGTCAGTGACCGAGTGGGGAGGGGAGAAACGAAGGGGCAGTAAAGAAGAAGGAAAAAATAAAATATACACGCGCAGCAACGATAACAACAACAACAAAAAGTCAGCTTGAGTTTCTGTGTGTGTGCGTGAGTGGAAGGGATACAGAAGGAGTAGAGCAACAACCCCCCACATTGAATCAAAATCGACAACGGCAGAAGGAAACAAGAGAAGAAGAGGGAGGAGGTGGAGGAGGGCGTGTGGTGTAATTTTCTCGTGCGACTACAGAGGCACACATTTGACCCCGACGGCGGCTCTCGTCGGCTGAGGAGCGAAGTGTTACCCACAAGGGCTGCAGCAGCAGCAGCAGAAGTGGTGGTGGTGGTGGTGGTGGTCGGGTGTGAAAACGAGAGAAGAGTGAGGACGAAAGGCGCTCCCCGTGCTTGGGGGGAACTCTGCGATGGACCCCAGAGAAAACTGCGCAACAGCCGCCGGCGCCGGCGGCTACGGCGACGAGGAGGTGAAGACCGTGAAACGTGTCGCACCCAAGGAACTTCATGTAGCGATTTCAAGCTCTCCCCCCTCCTCCCCGCCGGGATTGGAGATACCCGTCGCCTCCCTTACCCTCAATCAGGATGTCCCGCCTCCAGCTCCTGCGAATGGATTCGGAGGGGCCACCGTGAGCCCTTTGAGTGCAAAGGATCTTGGAAAGCAGATAGCAGTGGCAGAAATGGCACACAAAATATCGTCCCAGGCGTTGCTTAACATGAACGGCTCTAGATTCATGCGTAACATTGCGCAGCTGGAGCTGCACCAGAATGAAGACCCTCTAGATGAGTCTCTGAGGGACCTGTTGAGTGTTCGAAGTTTGCTCCACAACGACCCGCTGCATGCGAAGGGGAAGCACGGAAGAAGAGAGCGGTATGGATCTCTCGGCGTAGTCGTGGAGGATGACAAGGCGGGTGGGGTTGCCCCGCTCACTCTCAATGGGGAATTTTCTGCAAACTCACACATGCCTTTGATGTCGGGTGGCATGCAGCTGGATGAGATTCCTGAGCGACGTGCTGCCGGGTTAGAACAGATGCTGCGTGATGCCTCGCAGACCCGTGGGATTCAACTGACCTGGCTGATCTACGGTATTATTTCGTTTGTCATTGTAATTTATTTATTGCTACTTGTGCAAGTTCAATTTTCGGTGACGAATAAAGCCGTTCGGGCGGAGGAGGTGATGGTGCAAATGTCATCCTCTGCCGCAGTGAATCAGTTAGAATGGCTCCACTACGCCACCAGCAACATGTTGCAGTTCTCTCGTGTGGCGAAGGTCGACTACGGCGATGTGGGCACCGACAATCTTTGCATGACCATTGGTGGGGGCCCGTTGGTGTTTGCCACGTACAATATTGTTAACACTTCACTCACGTGGGCGCTTCGGTGCCCCATGGCATCGTCTCTCGGTGTGCACCCCCCGCTCTCACTGGACATTGATAGAGAGATGCCTCCCGGTTCAATTCGCACGGCCATCTACAAGAACGACTTCCTCATCGCTGCTCAAATACCCGCCGATCGAAGGGAGGCGTTTGTAGTCATTCTAAGGAAGGAACCCGTGGGTCGTCTGCTCTTTGCAAACTCGATTCCAACCTACAGCGCGTCAACATTGAAGCGGAGTTCTACTGCATTTCTAATGCCTGAATTTTCCTCCTCAGAGCTTCTCGTTGCCGTACACAGTCTTAATATGGAGTACACAAATTACACTGTGGCGCAGCCGACGAAGTTGGGCCGTTCAATGCAGAAAACATTTGACACTGTGTGTCAATCGGGAAATGCCTACACGTGGCATTCGGTGGTGCGCCCCACATTTGATAGGTCGATCATGTGGAAAAATGAAGCTGATCGCCCAGCCAATGTAACGCCGAGATCTTACGTGAAGTACGGGGACTTCCGGGGAAGCGGCGCACGTGTAGTTGCGTGTGGCGTATTTTGCGTGGAACCCGTCGCAAATCGCTGCACCGCCGGGAATCCAACCAGCACATGGTTTATTATCTCCAACGAACCGTCAACCCATGAGACGGAGGTGGTGCTGACGGCTATAACGACTGTAAGCATCGCCGCTGCCATGTTGTTTCTTTTCATGTTAACCGTTGCGTATATCAGTATTAGTGTGCCGGTGAAGCACTTGAGGTCCCTCATCTTCCACGCCTTGGGTGATAAACGGACCAAAACACGGAGGGAGCATTTACTCTTTCAATACACACGCTGCTTGTGGCTCGGAGATCTGCAGGCGTTGGTGCGGGCATTCCAGTTACTCTCGTTTTGTTTCAAATTGAATAAAAAATATGTACCGCAACATATTCTCGAGAAGCAGATGTTTGAGCTCGAGAATCACAAGGACTACCTCTGGCGCAGAATTGTTGACGAGGCGGATGGGAATGATGATGAGGATGTTGACGCTGACGGTGACGGTGACGGTGGCGGTGGCGCCGTGGGAGCTAACCGGGAAGAAATGGAGACGTTTGTCAATACCGTTTCCGGAATGGATGGGATGGCCGGTGTGAGCATGCTAAATATGCGAGAGGCGCTTTCGCAGCCCAATGGTGGCGGTAGAGGGTGGGGTGAAAGCAGCACGCACGTCCCACCTACAGTTGACGGTGAGACGGGTGAAATGAGCGGCATCATTGGGGCGGTGTACAATATTGATGTGGTTGGCCGTGGAATGACAATTGTGGAGGGCGCCACCATCCTCTCCGTGCACCTCTGTGCTGTTGAGATGGCCTACTTCAACAACTACAGGGTTGCCGTGAAGCAGCACCGCCGCATCATGAATCTTCTTCTTGGGCGCATTCGGCACTACCGCGGGGAGTTGTTTGAGCGTTCGGGTGACTGTATCGCCGCCACCTGGAACGCCTTTGAGAGTCGTACCGATCACGCCTGCCGTGCCGCCTCGTGTGCGCTGAGCATTGCGAGGCTATTAACGTCCTACCGTCAGGCTGGTTTCCGTGTGGGTATTGTGCTTCACCAGGGCCCTTTTGTCTGCGGTGTTGTGCAGGACAATAAAGAGGCCTTTACAACCGTCTTTGGATCGGTGCCGCGCCAGGCGATTGCACTCGCAGAGCTGGCGGCCTCGCTCCCTTACTTTGACGTGCTGGTGTCGGAGCCGGTGAAGCAGACCTTGTCATCCCACTACGAATGTATCATGGTGGATGTGATCAAATACCACGAGGATGACAACCCAATTGTCATGTTCGAACTGAGTGAGGAGCGGCTCATACCACCCGTGAAGGGAACGCCATTGGCCCCCTCTGCCTTTGCGGAAGGACACGCGCGAGTGTTTTTTGACTTTAGGAATCACGAATTCGAGCGTGCCCTGGATGGTGTACGGCAACTTCGGACACAGTTTCCGCGAATAGGACACCGTCTACTGCGCCGTATTGAGTTGCTTTGTCACTACTACAGGCATCACGCGAATGAACTGCCCCTGCCGTATTTTCGGCCGTACCCTACGTGGTCCAATTACGAGGCCATCGCAAACATCGACGCGGTGCCGGATTCTTTCGCAAATGGTCCCAGAGACGACGTTATTTTAGATCTTTCGCGGCTTATGCGACTCTCACGCTCTGTCTATGAGGACGATGCACTGAAATTCCGCCAAGAGCTGCATGACAACATGCTCGCCTCCAGGAGACTAAACGGCCCAGGATACATTGTGAAGGCCCTGGAGGTCGGGGATGGCAAAGATGAGGTAGACTCTTCAGCAGCGTCGGCGTGGCATGCCACCAATGAGTATCACTTGGATCCTATGTGCATGTCCCACCTGTGTTTCACTGGAATCTGTGAAGATGCGCAGCCTGAGTCTGCTGCTGCTGCTGCTGCAGTAGGAGTGGTAGTAGAAATGGCACCGGAACCGGTAATGGCAGTGGTTTCTGGTGTGGCTGCTGCTGCTGCTGCTGCTGCTGCTCCCTTCAGGGGGAACACCATACTGCCGGCGGTGACGGAGACAATGCACGCGGAGCAGGAGCCGAATGGTGGGATGGATAAGAAACTCAAGGACTGGATGCGGGTGGCGGCACCGGCGTCAACGGCAGCGGCAGAAGGGGGAGCAATAGGAGCAAAGGAGACTGGCGGTGGTAGTAGTGGTGGTGGTGGTGGTGGTGGTGGTGGTGGTGGTGATGAGAAGACTGAGGCTGAGAGTGGGGAGGACGGTGGCGAACGGGAAAGGGAAAGAATCGCACTAGCAGCAGCAGCAGCAACACCAACACCACCAACAACAGCAATCGCAGCAGCAGCAGCAGCAGCAGGTGGTGGTGGTGGTGGTGGTGGTGGTGGTCCGGCTGAGTTGGAATCCGTCCTTTCGGTGCGCACCCCAACGGAAGTATGCACGGACAACAACAACGACGACGATGATGACATTCAAAAAGTTGGGTTTCAAGGGCCGAAATTTGACGGACGACAACGTTTTTCATTTACCAACCGTCTGGCTGCAACCGTTATGGAAGGTCGCAGCCACAGTGTTGTTTGTGGCACGGAGTCATGTGTCTCGCTCAGCAGTGAGGTGCTGCACAACGCCCCGTCCATCTCATTCCGAGATCTCGACGGATCCCTTGCGAAGGTGGCGTACGAGCTGCCGACTGAGATTGTCGCCAAGAATGGCATCACGTACCTGCGCAGCTCACGCATTCTCGGCAAGGGCTCTTTTGGTTGTGTCTATCTCGGCATGGATGTACACAGCGGACGCATGGTTGCCATCAAGTTTCTTCCGCTGCCATCGGAAGAGGAGGAGACCACCAACGCCGAGACTGAAGTGGTGACCATGCAGAAAGTGAAAAGCAGCCATGTGGTTGAGTTCATTTCATATGCGTTCCAGAGTAATCTGATCATTATTATCATGGAATGCATGATGGCAGGGTCATTGCAAGGGATGTTGAGCGCCTTTGACAGCATTCCTGGCGCGACGGCACGCCTTTTCATCCGTGATGTGCTGCGAGGCCTGCACAAACTGCATTCCATGGGCGTCATTCACCGCGATGTCAAGCCGCAAAATGTCCTCCTCACGCTGGCAGGGAACTGCAAGATATCGGATTTCGGTGCGTCTGCGTTCCTGCAAGAGCTGGTGCGGAAGCAGATGGAGGGAAAGGGACTGCAGGTTCAGGGAACGCCCGTGTATCTGGCGCCGGAGGCCGCAAGAGGCACGCCGGAGGAAAAGAGTGACATTTGGAGTTGCGGCATCATGTTCATTCAGCTTGTGAAGGGGGCTCTGCCGTACGCAAAGTCGTTTCTGCAAATGCCGCCGCAGGTGCTCGTGTACCAAATCGGGAGTGGGGCGGCGAAGCCCATCATTCCGGGCAGCCTCGACGAGTTCGAGGCGGAGTTCGTGCGCAACTGCCTGAAAGAAAACCCCAACGAGCGGCTGTCCGCCCAGCGCATCCTGGAGCTGCCCATGTTCGCGTTGTAGCGCCGACACGGCGGAAATGCAAATGAGGTGATGCAACATGTGAGGGAAGCCACACACACACACACACACAAAAAAAAAAAACCCAACGAAACAAAAAAACGAAGAGAGAAAAAAAACGCACAAAAACCAAAAAAAAAAAACAACACGGGGCGAGATCACACCATTAGCGTTAAAGAAGTTTTTTATATATTTTTATATTTGGAAGAAAACAAACAAACAAAAACAAATTGTGTTGATGCACAAATGTGTTGCGTGTTTGTGTGGCGCTGCCGTGAAGTGACTGCCGGTGGGCGGAATGTCGCCCCCTCCCCTCCCCCGCCTTTTTTTTGTTTGTTGTCGCTGTTGTTTGTGTGCTGCGATGGAGAACTTTGAATGAAACAAAAACGAATTTGTAAATATTTATATTTGTTCGACCGCCTCCGTGCCGCGGGGGAACATCCGCAACTCGCAGTCCACCGACGGTACACAAAACAAAAACAAACGAAAACGCGGCAGAGCGGAGGAATTTATGTGCGCAAACGCCGAAAAAAAAAAAAAAAGTACAAAAATGTGATCTGAAAATACAAAAAAAAAAAAGAAAAAAGAGCGACGACGACGACGACGACGACGACGTTCGAGCGGCAGCGGCGGGAGGAGAAATGAAAAAAAAAAAAAGGGGGAGGAGGGGGTGGAGGCGCAAAACAAACGAGTGGGAAGTTATTTTTATTGACGTTGCTTTCGCTCCTGTTCTTCGCCCTGTTGCGCACGCGGGAACACAAGCGCCCAACACCGCACGAACGCCGCAGCCGCAGCAGCAGCTGCAAAGGACCGCCACGCGCGTCGCGTGCGTGTGTAAATGCATTCATTCAGACGTGTAATGTATTTGAATAAATGTGCTCTTGTATGTGCATGCAGGCAATGTGTCTGGTGGTGGGCGGTGGTGGCGGGGATGTTGCACCACCTGCTAAAGGGCTGATGCGGGCAGAAGTGCGTTGGGCTCACTTGGTTTTTTCTTTTTCTTTTTTTCTTTTATTATTATTATTATTATGAGCTGCAGCTTCCGCCACGCAGACGCAGACAGAGAGACATCCCCATTTCCACTCGCTCATATTACGATGACTTCAACCACCGTTACCGTCATTGCTCACTACCAGCTGCAGTGTCTTCTTCTTCTTCCTCCTCCCCTCCACCTCCCCTCCCACAGTGTGCAGTTGTCCATCGACGGTGGATTATCCCCTTCAACATGCCCCCTTCTCGTCACTCTTGTGTTCTTGGTTTGCTTTGCTTTGCATGTATCTCTGTGTGTATGTGCCTCCCTCTCCCCATTTTCTTCTCGAGTCGCCAATCATCTCCTCTGCGCAAGGGAAGGCCGGGTGGCGGATAACAGCGGAGGCGGCAAAGGGATGCTCTTGAAACTTCACCGCCCTGTCGTCGTGTCGGCAGCAAGGCGCATGCTCGCCAGCACCACTAGCAGTAGCAGTAGCGGCCATGGTTTTTGCTTCCTGGCGCACCGCAGGTGTGTTCACCGCTCCGGGCACCTACTGGGCGGGCCTGCCACCCACTTTGCCAACAACGCCTTTGAGGAGGAGGAGGAGGATGAGGAACAACATCAACAACGACAACAACAACTTGGTGTAGCCTCTGCTGCCGCCTCGAGTAGGGAGGACGGGCACTGCAGAACTGGGGGCGATGCGACTGTGACCCACGAGCCATGTGAAGCCGTGGCTCTTGGGGCGCTGCGCGATGCGGTTCCGCTGACAAGCTCTGAGGACGTCAAGGATCTCCTCAAGGGCTGCAAGAATGCCAAGGAGGTGCGTCACGTTCTCGACGCCGTCTTGTATCGCCACCCACTCTGCCATGATGTACTGAACGGTCACGGCTATCGAGTGGCCGTACTTCAGGCGCTGACCGCTGTGGCACCACGCACGCAGTGTCTGCATGAGTGGTTTGAGTGCGTTGACAAGTTCCGTCGTCTGGGGTTCCTCCTCACGCGCACTTTCGCCGCCGAGGGCTTCACCGTGATCCGGCAGTGGCTGTTGCACCACTTCAACTACGAAGGACGCTCACCGCTGCTCGTCACCGAGGGCCTCCCTCACATTCGAGAACTCGTGCAGCTCTGCAAGGAGGACCGCCTCGTCTTTGATCACGTCCTGTACACTCGAATCGTCTTTCTGCTTACAATGATTGTAGGATTATTCGATCGGCAGAACATTTACCGCTCCACCTTCCCGGAGAACTTCGCAAAGCGCGATGGCGTTGTCGTCGAATGGGTAGTCAGCAGCGAGCGGTGCGTGGATTTTGACGAATGCGTTCTTCAGTGTGATGCGGTGCTGGAGGAGGTGCTGCAGATGCTCCGGCACGACATTCCCTCGTGCCCCAACTTCAGCATCACGTACCGTTTGATTGATTACTACTTCGCCACTGACAACGTTGAGAAGATGATTGCCGTGATGGAAGATGCAGAGGCTTGCGGTATCGGCATTGCGGAGAGCAGTACCGCAAAACTCATGCAACTTGCCTGTGCACTCAATTATCCAACTGTGCCTGAACTCTTTATGCGATGGCGAGCGTCGCAGCCGCAGTGCGTGTTGGCCACACCTGACATGAGCCGCCTTATGTTTTACTACTCTCGCTCTGGCGGTGGGCGGCCGTGCCCGCTCTGTGGGGAGCCGTATAACCACCGTAACGTAAGCGTCTACGTGTGGCAAAAAACGCCAGAGAAGCAGCGCAACTGTCCGGCGCTGATGGACGCGCGTCGGCGCAAGGGTGTTCTTGACGAGAATACGTTACTCCCACAGAACCATGACTGGAGCGAGATGGCATTTGGCCTCTGGAAAATGTCGCAGGACCGCGCCATTGAGTGGGGTGCAGTGGAGTGGCGCGGCTTCCTGCTGTGCTGCATGTTCTCTCCCCGCGCTCTTGATGCAAAGCAGCTGCTTGACGATTTATTTGATCACTCCAAAATGGACGACTTTCTGCGTGCCACCTACATCCGGCTGCTGCGCCACCACGCCCCACAGTTGGTTCCGCTAAAACTCCGCGAGTGGTGTGATGGGAATCAGCGTCTTTCGCCGATTGTGCTGCAGGAATCCCTCATGGGTGCCATCATGATCGATGATGAGGCGGAGCGCCGACAGGCAACCAAATTCGTTTGGCGCCTCCTCCTGGATAGGGACAGCTATATTATGCCATTCACGAAGCGACTGTTGCAGCAGCGGTTGGAGGAACTGCGTGCGCGTCCGTCCGGGGTGGAGGCGGAGGAGGCCACACTGTTTTCGGAGATGATCAACATGCATCCACGACAGCTCTCGCTGCTGGATGTGAAAGACAGCACGGCGGATTTCGTGGTGGGGACATCCAAAAAAAATGTCTACGTTGATTCTGCCACCTCAAATCGGAGTGATGCGGTGCGACGACGGCGCTGAGAAGTGCGTATCGTTCTTGTGGCAGCAACGGAATGGAAATGGGACTTGTATCGATTGCAGAGGTTGCTGACGCGGTGGCACCTTACGCCAATGGCACTTGTGTGGACCATCCCCTCCGTGGGAGGGGGCGTCGTTGTGCAGGGGTGGGGAAAGCAAAGCAAAGGAACGGGAGAAGGAATGAAGGAGGCGAGAAATGGTGGCTGGTGCGTTTTCATCTCCTGCGTGTGTGTGTGTGTGTGTGTGTGACGAGCATCGCCATGCCAAAACGCTTCGCACTGCTGTAGGAACGAATGCGCAGCTCTTCCCTTTTTCTTTTTGTCACCGTTTTTGTCGCTCTGGTTCCTCGCGTTATTCATCACTTACCGCTGCTGCTGCTGCTGCTGCTGCTGGTTGTTGTTGTTGTCGCTGTTTCTCTCGGAAGCCGCTGGTAATATTGCACGTTGAATAAGACGCCGTGTTCGACGAGCGGTCGTATGGCAGTACACTCAGTTCTGTCGTTTCATTTGGACCTTCGGCGCCGCGAAGGAGCCAGCGGGTTGTCTTGTGATTTCATCTAATGCAAAGTGTCAATTCAACTCGTGGACCATTTTGGCGCTCTCCGCCTCATGCCGCGCAACGGGGCAGCGGCGCACTCGCGATCGTTTTGACATTGCTGACCAGAAAGCGGGCCGCTGAATGGCGTGCGGAGTCGTCGGGGCGCGATGTGTGTGTGTGTGTGTGTGTGTGTGTGTGTGTGGCGCCAAACGGCAGGGCCTCGTCTTCTTTTCTTAAATTATTTTGTCCTCCCGGTCACTCGGTCGTTTTCTCGCGGGGGCGGGGCGGGCAGTTGAGGGATGCGGCGTGGTGGTGTTCCCCGCCTTGCACAACAACAGCAACAAAAAATAATTTTCTTCTTCTGGGTTTCTTCTTGTTGATTGTTGGTGGTGGTGGTGGTGGTGTTTATTCTTCAAAAGAATGGGAGGAGCTCGTCGAAGGCAACATGCCGGACGCCCGCTCTAGCAGGGGCGGCAACTGCAGTGACGGAAGCGACGCCGCCAAGAACGGCACTGGAGATGGTGAGAGCGACACCACTGGTGCGGTGCGTCAGTTTGCGTTGAAAGGCTACACCCATGTGCAGCAGATCTCTAGTGGGAGCTCTCATGCGACGCTGGTGGCGCAGTCGGATGACACGAAGGAGCTGGTGCACATTCGCGTCTACGCATTGGAGCATTTAAGACGAAATGCCGTGCTGCGTGACCGCATTGAGCGATGGTCCCTTGTGGCGCGTAGAGCGTGTCACCCAAACATCGTTCGGGGGATGCCGTCCTTCGCCACGGAGACCGACCTGTTTTTCGTGGAGGAGCACTGCATCGGCGGTGAGTTTCTTGTGGCCCTTGACATGTACTACAGAAGTCTTGCCTCTGCATCAAACGGTCAGCCGTTTCACTGTCTCTCGCTGAACTTTGTCCGCTACATCATGCGGGATGTCATGAGCGGGCTGGATTACCTGCACAATACGTGCGGCGTGACGCACCGCGGCATCAAGCTAGAGAGCATCTTTCTTGATGGCAACAATCGTGCCAAGTTGGGCCGCCTCGGCACGTGCGCTGCCATTCCAACGTCTGTGCTCAACGACGGCATGCTGCGTCTGTGCTGCGCCTCAAAACACTACGCGGCTCCTGAACTGGTGATGGGACAGCTGTACAAGGGTGAACTTGTAGATGTGTGGGCAGCAGGTGTGGTGCTCTTTGTGATGCTGGTAGGCCGCTTTCCCTTCGAGGAGGACAAGAATGACGAGGGCGTACTTTTGGAGCGCATCTGCAGCGCTGACAAGGTGCTGCAGTCACATCCAGCCTTTGCGCTGGTCCCGGATCCACTGGCGACAGATCTTCTGTGCAACATGCTCCGCGTAAACCCCAAGAGCAGACTCACGGTGAGGGAGGTGCTGCAGCACCCGTTTCTGCTTGCGATATAGACGCCGTACAGCTTGGGGGAAAGGCACACGCACACGGCCCCTCTTTCTTCCTTTCTTCGTGCATTTGTAGTTGTTTTTTCACATCTTTCCTACACACCCTTTGCTATTGTTGTTTCGGTGTTGGGGAGGGGGCGGGGGGCGTTCCTGTGTTCACTGCGGTTACTTGTGACGTGCTGCGTGACTCCCAAGCAAAGAACACTTTTTTTCTTGTTTTTTTTTTGTTTGGTTAAGGCAGAAGCAGAAGCAGGAGGAGGGGGAGGAGGTGGTGGGACGGCGCCTCCCATTTCCATACGCCATCCTTGATGCGCCGAGCTCCAAGGCCGACACTTTTGAGGCAACAACTGCCACGGCGGTGGTGTTGGGCGCTCCACGAGAGACCCTCCTGCAGCTCTATGGACACGTCTCTCTCCAGCACCCGCCAGCGTGCTGAGGTGGGGAAGGAATGGAACTTAGACTTTTCTCACCTGCCGCCGCTTGGGCAACATGGTGTCCCCCTCGACGACGAGGCCCCTCACTCCTGCTGTACAGCTGCGTTGGCGGCGGCGGCGACAGCCCAATCAATTGAGCGACTCGCTCTGACAGTTTCTTCCCCTGCTATTGGCCGGGCATTGGCGCAGACGCTCCACACGGCTATTCCAATCGCGTTGCGTGCACTCGATCTTACGTTGCACGATGCAGCATTCCTTCGTGATGAATCGTCTCTTTCCACTCTGTTTCGTGCGGCCGCTAGATGCAGTGCGCGTCTAGAGTCCCTCCGTGTGGCATTTGTAGCTTGTGGTATGCAGCGTGAACTTGAGTGGAGTCGCAACGCGGTGGTGGCGCTTGCCGCTGTCATTCCTCCCCTGACGCTTCAGGTGCTATCTCTAGATTGTCTGCGCATGCAGGGAGCATGCAAGGAGGATTTGCTGCTTTTCTGTGATACCATGGCTCGTTGTCACATGCTGACGCACCTCTCGCTCCGTGGGATGCGTGAGTTTCTCACATGCGCACCACCATTTCTGCGTATTGGGGTAGCAGGAATGCGGCAACTTTCATCCCTGGATCTTGGATCTAGTCTCTCGAGCGATGTGGAAATGCAGCAGTTAATGGATTCTCTCCGTGTGTCAATTGGTGGGTGGCACCGTCTGCGGATGTTGAGTCTCTCCGAGTGCAGCTTGTCGACATGGGGGCTACAACTGATGCACCGCGATGTTGCTGAGTTGCCACCAGGTGATGTTACAAATATCGAGGTGCTCAATCTTAGCAGCAACGGCATAGACGACGGAGGAGCATTTGTTTTGGGCAGTTTTATCATGCGCTGCGAGATGCTCCGCGAGCTTCACCTGCGGCATAATCGTATCACAAAGAAGGGTGTGGCTGCGGTGTTCTCCTCCCTTATATCTGCGTCCTCACTGGCGTGCCTCAACATGCACTCGAATCCTCTCAAAGACGATGGTCTGGAGGGGATGTTGCGGTATGCGAAGTTCTGGCCAGACCTGCGCCGTCTCGACCTCACACGCTGTCGACTATCGGCCCGCTCTCTTCACACACTTTGCATGGCGTTACCGTTCTTCGACCGGCTGGAGGATATCACACTTGACCGAAACGATTTGCGGCCGCTCGATGCTACACCAGCGGACAGCAAAGCAGTCCGCCCGGACGGAGATGTCCAGCTCTTTGCGTATGACCCAGGCTACATGCGAGGTAGCCCCTCCAGTGACTGGAAGGTTCCCACATCTTTTGAGCTTGATCGACGCGACGCACTCAGTGGCCGAGTCAGGTTCAAGGGCACGGAGACATGTACCTCAGCGGAGGAGGAGGAGGAGGAGGAGGAGGAGTCGCGCGAGTCACCTTGCGCCTTGACGCCGTTTGGGCAGTTTGGCTCAGCGCTCTCGGGTTGCCGCGAGCTACGCCGTCTTTCTCTCTCTGGATGCTCCCTGACCGACGCCTCCTTTGTGGCGCTGGTCACTGCGCTAATGGTTCGCCAGTTGACCTACCTTGACCTGAGCTCGAACCCGCTCTTCTCGTGCATGCTGAGTCTTGAAAACCTTGATGAGTTGCTTCACCGCGCGAGCGCGTCGCTGCAGATGTTGGATCTTTCGTGCACGGGCTTGGGGAGCGTCGGTGTATCACTTCTTGCCGATGGCAACACTCTCACCACCACCTCTGCTACCAGCGGTGTGGGAAGAAAAGGAGGGGAATCGGCGCTACGCTCGCTAACGGCCTTGACACAGCTGCGGCTGTCTAACTGCCGTATGGATCCAGAGGGGTTTGAAGCACTTGCTGACGCTCTGCCGCGTGTTACTTTATTGGAGCGGCTGTTTCTCGATGGAAACAACACAGGCGGTGCAGACGCCGCCGTCTCCCTGCTTGGGGCATTGGATGCGCTGCCGGTGCTGAGGTTTATTGGCCTGTATGGTTCCGTTCCGCACGATTGCCGTGCTGCTGTCATGGCGTCCCGCGAATATTTATCGCTTCAGCGCAAGGGGGTGGTTATACACCTTTAGCGATGGCAATTGGCAGCAGTGATGGTGTATTCGTTGCAGTGTCAGGCCAATAGTGGCGCTGTGGGGAAAGAGAAGAAGAGGAAGGAGAGTTTCGTCTGCACCACCACCACCACCACCCCATTCATCCGTGCAAACAAACTAGTGTAGTAGCAATAAATAAATAAATACATACATATATATATATATATATATACATATCTGTATATATCTGTGTGATTGTTGTTCTCCTTCTTTTGGTTCACGTCTCTCTTTTTCTTTATTGTGCACACGTGTGTAAGTTGCGTACTCTGGTCTGTTGGCTGGAGGTCATATGAGTGGTCACTACAAGAGGCGCCGCGAGGAGGAAGAGGAGGCGGCGGGGGCGGATCGGTGTCACCACTACGGCCGAAACCACAACAACCGCCAGCAACAGCATGAGCGACAGGCCCGAATCCGCTATAGCGATCTTGCACCGGGCGTGAAGTTGGAGAAGCGACGTCAGGAGCGACAGGAGAAGAAAGAGAAGGAGCGCACCCTGTCCTACTTCACGTCGGTCCAGCGTGCACTTGATGGGCAGCAGGCTTCTGGTGCAGACGATGCATGCACGCTCGCCTCCATCGTCGACGGGTTTTTCGTTGAACTCATAAAGCTCCTCAAGGCAGACCCCGCGCTACACCTTCTGCGGAATGCCGCTGTCTGTCGCGCCATTGAATCAGCACTGGCGAATTCTCTTCTTCTGCACGGCAAATCACTTCTGTACGTCTTGCTGGGACACGTCTTTGACGTGGTCTCCTCCCCCACTGCGAGTTTTACGATGGAGACGCTCCTTGCAAGTCTCTCTCAGGCGCTCAGTGCATTGGCTGACGATACGGAGGCGTTTGAGGCGGAGATGACAGATGGCGGTACTGGCATTCACGCCGAGAGTGGTGTGCCGAGCACTGCCACACTCATCCGATGCGTCGTGGAGGAGCTCGTCGAGCGGGCGGAGGAGCTCATTCTGCACGAGGTTCGTGCTCGCGCGGTGCGCTCCATTGTGTTGGTACTCGGTGGCTGTACAATTCGCGGTGCCCCACCTCTGGAGCATGCGGTGAAGTTTACGTCGCAGCTGAATACGTTGGGCGCTGGTCTGGTACACGCATTGGAGTCCACCTTCACCGCCAGCCACACGCAGCACGCAGCAGAGATTTGGCTTTCTATTGCCAGCACTCCCACGGCGAGCTTCATTGTGCAAAATCTCCTGCGCGTCTGTGAGAGCGGAACTGAAGTGGACGTCGCGGTGCGCCAGCGGCTGGAATCCATACACGACGATGGTTCAATGCTGCTGCGGCAACTCCTCATGGACCCTCTGGGGTGTCACATATTTCAGGCGTATGTAAAGGTTCCGGTTCCAGTGGCAGTAGTGGAGGCATGCGACATGGTTGCCAATCGCGAAGATGCGGTGTCAGCGTCCCCCGCCATGATGACGAGCGCGGGCGGAAGCGGGCGGTGGCTGCGGGAAATTATGCGCAGTGTGAAGGAGAACGGCGACGAGACTGACAACGCTCTTGCTGCTGTACACGAGCAAACATGCTGGGACAAGGCACTTGGTATTGCGAAGGATGCACTGGATGAGCTGCTCGATCCCGCATCGGAGCGCACGATGCACGCGGTGTTTGCGTTGCAGGACCTCGCGCTCTTCGCCCCTACCGCGGTGCACCTGGGGCGCATGTGGGAGCAGCTTCTGCAGCCGCACCTGGAGGCGTTTCTGTCGACCCCGGTGCTGGCGCAGGTGCTCGTTGCCTTTGCGCGGAAATGCGCGTTCGCACGACCCCCGGGGCCGTCGACGAGGGACGCTGATGAAGACGCTGCAACAGCGAAAGCAGACGGTGATGATGCGATACCAAAGGACGTGTGTCAGCTGCTGCGCGGGGATTCTGCACAGGGTGTGCGCTATTTCCCGGTGTCTGCGGCCTTTCAAAAGAAGGTGACCACGACGCTCTGCGGTGCAGCCAAGCAGCGCTGCTCGAAGGGCGCTGCGCAGTTCCTTCTCGTCGACGGTGGGCTGCAGGAGAAAGGCTTCGATCTAGCGCGGTTCATGCTGTTTTTCAGGCCATCGGCATCGTCGATGCTCATTCACAGTGTGGACAGATTGTGCCTCAACGATATGGACCACCTCATGCGGCACACAAGAGGCAGCCTTGTCATGCAGCAGTTCCTCCGCACAGCAGCAGCTGCTGCTGCTGCAACAACAACAACAATATCATCATCACCATCACCGAGTAAAACTGCACCGATGCGCTTCCTGCGCCGCATCACGCCACTTCTGCCACAGCTGGTGGGCGATACATACGCCGCTTTTGTGGTGGAGGTGCTCTACGAGGTGGCATCACTCGAGGTAAAGGAGGAACTCGTGAAGCATCTCGTGCCTATTTACAAAAATCTGCAGCATGGCGGCGGGGAAGAACAGAAGGAGGAGGAGGTGGGAGTGGAGGCGGATGCACATGAAGAAGAAGAAGAGGGCGGCGGAGGCGGGACGGGGAGGAGGAGGAGGAGGGAGGGGACGGCTCCCAGCGGTGCACACATGCGAAATTTCATCGCGCGTAAGGTCATAACGAAGTGCTGTGTGGAGTTGTACGTGCATCGTCCAGAAGATTGGCTGAAGCTTGCACGCCGCCAGTGCCAAGTGCAGCGGCTCATGCACCGCATGTCTGCCGTGTCGTCGTAGCCTCCGAAGGCTGTTCTCTCCCTCCACTTTCTCTATTTCTCTCTCTCTCTCTGTGTGTATATATATAAGTGTAAGTGTAAGCGAGTAGGTGCTCTAATGTTGTGTAATATCAGCAGCGGTATATATATATATATATATATATATTTGTGTGTCTGTGTGTCTTCGTTTATCCATATTGTTATTTGCATGACTGTGCGTTATGCTCTTGGCGCTCTTTTCATGTGGACGTCTGCAGAAGGTGCGAACGCCAGCGCCTTCTTTCTTCTCCACCCGTGTCTTTTAGTTCTTCCTTTTAGCCGCAAAGGATGGTCGCCTCGCGCGAGGAACTACGCACCCTGCAGGCCCGAGTGGAGTACGTGGAACGCCGCGAGCGGGATCGTGAGCGGGAACTTCACGAGCAGCTTGAGAGCGTGCGACACAAACTCGAGCAGATGCGTCTGACGTTTGGCGCGCAGGAGGCCCAGTACAAGCGGGAAGTGGCGCAAATGCAGGAGGAGTGGAAGGGCGCCGCAGAGGCAGGGAAGGTGGCGCAGGAGCGCGCTGAGTGTATCTGGCGCGAGCTGATGGTGGAGGAGCGTGCGCGGCTCGCGGAGCAGCAGCGGGTGCGAGAGAGCGAGCACGTTGATGGCTTCTACCGCATATCGGAAAGTCTTGCTGCAGAGGCGGCGCGACTGTCTGATATCGTCGCATCCAACGCACAACAGCAACAGCAGCATAGACTCTGGCTGGAGCAGCACCAGAAGGAGAGGTTGGAGTTTTCAAAGATGGTGGATAAAACATGCGGGCAGCTGCGGGACGCCATTCGTCATGAGAGGCAGGCGAGGGAGGAAAGTCTGTTGCTTATCGAAGAGCTCCTGACGCGCCGCAATGGTGCTGATGCTTCCACAAGAGTCCATCGTTTCTAGAGATTAGATCGCCCGTGTATCGTCGCTGCACCCCCTCGCACCCAATTCACATCACTCATCGTCGCCAGAGTACGACGTGCCTTTTTAAGTCTTTTCCTCCTCCCCCCCCCCCACCCTCTCGTCCTACTCCTCCTTTTTGCTCATGTCACATTATACACGCGCAAATTTCCTTCTCTATTCTCTTTGCTTCCACCCGATGCTGCCGCCTCTGCAACTCCCTATACACACACACACACACACACACACACACACCGCGTCCTGGCGGCCTCGCTGGTGGAAAAGATACACAACGAGCCGTGGACGCGAAGATTATATTTGAGCACATGTCTAGTCGCACGAGCATCTGTGAACTCTACCGCTCCTACTGCGAGGAGGAGTTCTGTCGCCCCAATTCCGCCGTATTGCACTACATCGAGGAGCGCGGTGAAATGTACCCGTTGGAGATGCTGATGCTCGAAAGTAATTACCTTGGCCCGCGTGGGCTTCGCCCCATTGTTCGCCTCGTCGCCTACTGCCAGACGATGGTGCACCTCAACCTCGATGGGAACGGCGCCGACAACGAGACCGTGGAACAGCTATGCGCAGTGTTGGAAAATCATCTGTGCATGCAAACCGTGAGTCTGCGCAACAATCCCATCACCACAAGTGGTGGGAAGTCTCTGCTCTCACTGGTGGAACGCAACCCGCGTATTCTTGCTGTGGACCTTACCAACACAGACGTCTTCAATGCGCTCATCTCCAGAATACAAGCCGTCACAGAGGCGAACCAAAAGAAGGCGGCGTCGGAAACACCGCAGATGTACCCTCTGAGAACTGATGAAGAGGAGCAGCAGCAGCAGCAACCGCAAAAAATGACAGGTAGCTGCATTGCGTATACGGGAGCAAGGCTGCCGCTCAAGAAGCCTTCTCTGACGCTGCTGCCAGCTTTGGCGAAAGAGACAGCGATGACGACAACGACGGCAGAAGCGGCAACCGCGCTGTCGGCTTCAGCGACTGCATTCAATGGTAGAAAGACGCTGCCGCGCCGGGAAAACTCTGTGAGGGAATCCAAGGATATTCAGCCGTTCGCGAAGCAAACATCACGCCCATCTGCTCCAGCGATTGCCTCACGGGAATCCAGGCGGATGCCGGAGCTGCAACTGAAGGAGCTGCAGCGGCGGTACCGGGAAAAGGCGCTGCTTCTGCAAGAGATCAATTCCAGTCAGGCAGGCAAAGCGGCGGATCGTGCACGGGAGGAGCTGATGCTTCTGGAGAAGAACGTAAGGATCCCTTTCCATCGAAGTGCAAGGAGTGGCGTGCGGAAACCCCATACCATTGCTCTCCACGAGGTGTCTACAGATTATGTCGACACCAACCGGGTACCGCAGAGGGGGCAGGAATGTGAAGTTGGTGGTGATGAGGACAATCAGAGGAAACGTAAAAACTCGACGCTGGATGCTGCCGCTACTGATGCTCCTGACTTGGAGGAGACGCCCCATGGGAGGCGAGAGGTTCATCGCAGTAACGCCTCTGTGAATGATGATGATCATCATCATCATCATGACCATGACGACGGTGGTGACAATGGGGCCATTGTGGCTGCAATCGTGGACGCGAACCCGCCCATCGAGGACCTTACTGAGATTCATGGAGCCGCTTCGCATTCTGCAGCCACCGTCACTTCTGCTCCTGCTCCTGCTCCTGCTCCTCCTGCTCCTGCTGCTGCTGCTGCTGCTGCTGCTGGCACTGGCGGCGGTGGCGGTGGCGGTGGCGGTGGATGTGCCGATGCAACCGAGGAGGTAGCGCTGGCGACAGACGATGCCGATGGGTTTTGCGTGGAGGAGCTGCGGGAGAGCCCGGTGTGGATGACGCTCGACAGCGGTGAGCAGATAAAGCGCCTCTTTGACAGCGGATGTCGCGCGTACGTGGGGCACCAGTTTGACGCAGCGTATATGGCATGGAATGAGGCGGTGAACATCGCTGTGGGCAAGAAAAATCGTGAGTGGATGACAGTGCTATCTAGCAACCTGCAGCGACTGAGCTATGAGATGCTTGTGCGCGACGGCATTGAGCAGCTGAACCTTGACCGGCTGGAGGAAGCAGATGTTGCCTTTCAGCGTGCCCTGGAGGTGGCGCACAAGGCTCATAACGCCCAATGGCAGACGGACATGCACAAAGCGCGGAGAGATGTGCAGCAAGCCGTCTTTCGGCGCCACCACGATTCGGCGTTGAAGTTGTTTGCACGTGCGAAACACCTGCAGGACCAGACGATAACGGAGGATGACTACTTTGTTGTTCCTGGAACAGATGTCATTGTGCAGCACACGCAGGCGTATGTGAATGAGTGGCCTCGCATGCTGCTGGTGAAGGAAGCTGTGGAGACGTGGGCAGCATCACGCAAAATAATTGCGGGCGTCGGTGGAAGCGCCGGCCGCGTTCTGACGGGTGTCGTGCGGGATTCCCTCGATGAAGTGACGCATTTCCTCGTGGAGCGGTATTTTGACTCGGAGGACCCGCAGTCGCTGAGTTGGATGAGCACTTCCAAGTATAATTACACGGAGTGTATCATGCTGTGCACATTGTGGACCGACATGTCCTCCAGCAGCGACTTTGTGAAGCACCACAAGCCATTTGCGGCGATTGCGGCTGCGCAGATCGGTAACTACCACCTTGCCACAAATCAACTTGTCCACGCGCAGACGCAGTTTGACACCCTGATGATGCTTGCCGATGAACTGGAAGATCCAGTTTTGCGCGCGGCGGGGCGCACATTCAGTGCGCTGCTGAACTGGCAACGTGGGCGATATGCGGTGGTGGAGGAGCTGCTGCGCGAGGCCGTGCTCGACTGGGGTGCACTGCGCGAGGATGCGTACCGGGAGCGGGAGCGGCAGTGGCAGCAGAGCGGCAACAGCAACAGCAACGGCAGCGGCAAGAATGGAGCGAATGAAAGCGGCAGCGCCGACGACGCCAGTGCAATCTCCCGCATACGATGCTCGAGGATCCTTCCATACGTGCCACGCGACTACGTGGCGGTGATGGAGTCTGCCAGCTTCAAGTATCTTGTCTCGAGCATCGCTAGCACATACCGCTACGCCGAGGCGCTGGAAATGTTGGAACGCAGCCTTGTGTGCAAGCACCGCGATCTGCTCTTTGAGAAGCTGAGGGTGAACTTCACCACACAGCCGACCCTTGACCACATTGTCGCAACCTCCTCGCAGATTCATTCATGCCTACTGTATCAGTTCATGACGCATCATTACGACTGGTCGACGGAGGAGCGGCGGTACATGGTGGATGAGAAGCTGCTCATGTGGGTGGTGCCACGTGGAAAAGAGATGCGGTTCGTCGAGATTGGTGTAACAAAGGACTTCAAGGTGTCGTCCATCAATAAGCTCATTGAATCCGTTCGCCGAGGGCTACTGCTCGATCCAATTTCTAGCAACAATAATCTCATGGGCGAGGTGAATGGCATAATCATGACACCTCCAAAGTGGGACTGGGTGGAGCCGCTGCAGACGTTGTATGCCATCATCATTGAGCCCGTAGTGGAGTTTCTGCGTGCGTCTGACCCGCTCCTTCTGGGCACGAACGGCGTTGTCACGGTGATCCCAACGGACCGCTTGTGGCTCGTCCCTTTTAATGCCCTCATCGCTCGCAATGGCAATTTTGTTGTGGAAGACTTTGCGTTGCAGCTGGCGTTCTGTGCGACGCAGTGCGCCTTCGCCGCGCTGAATGCAGAGCGGGTGCGGGAGAGGGACTTGTACCGCAACGTGGTGTTCGTGCAGCGCGAGGTTGATATGCCGGCCCCGCACCTGCACCCGCACGTCACATTCCCATTTGACGCGCTGCGATCTGTAAATGAGGGTGAGTGCATCAGACGCACACTCGCCCAGCACAAACGTGTCGTTCGCCGCCTCGGCAACGCGGACACCGGGATCACCATGCGAGGATCTGAGGTTCTTATCGACGACCTCGAGGCAATGCGTGGTCTGCTGCCCAAGAGCCGCATGATGCACATAGCGACCTCGACGACGAGTGGCCTGCGAAACGACGAAGGCAGCGCGGGGGCCATCTGCGTTGCGGTGTCCCAGGATGAAGCCAGCCTGCTGCGCGCGTCCGAGATTGAGCGGATGGAGCTCTTCGCTGAACTCGTGGTGATGACGAACGCCAACATGTCCTCCACGCGGGTGGCTGGGACACACGATGACGTACACGGTCTCGTTCGCGGCTTTCTCTCCTCCGGCGTGCCGTGCGTCATTGTGGCGCAGTGGTGCACGCCGGACATGGTGCCAGCGGAGCTCTTCTCGAATTTCTACGCGCTCTTGTCACCGAAAAACATGCAGCCGCGGACCTCCGCCTCCCCCGAGGAACTCGACGTCTCCAACCCGACAGCGATGATGTCGACAGCAGGTGCAGGAGAGACAGCGGCACAACCCACAAACCTGGATGACAAGGACAATCTTGATGTTTATGAGGCAGCGCACCCGTGCCTCCACAAGGCTCTCGTTCTTGCATTGGCTACTCGGGCGCTGCTGGAGGATGACTTCTTCCGTTACTCGCCTCGTGCATGGGCTGGATACTACTGTGTGGGCTACGGGGCGCTGCAGTACGCATGACACGTGCCGAACCGCGACGAAAGCAGCAGTTTTCTGCAGCGGCGTGTGTGCATCACTTCTTCTTCTTCTTCTTCTCCCCACAATCGGCACGCTGCCGTGCCACCTTCGTTGAATGTTCACCATGTAAAGACAAGATGCAACCAACACCAGCGTTGCAGAACACATACACCACCAACAAACAACAAAAACCAAAAGAAAGGTGGTGGTGGGGAAATGGCAACCCAAACAAACGCGAAGCGATGAATGAATTGGACGGGACTGCAATCGCAATTAAAACTCAAGAGAGAAAAAAAAAAGAAGAGAAATGTAGCCGTTAGAGTGCAACAGAGCATTTGAATGCCGAATGCAACAACAAAGTCTGACAGCTTCTTTTTGTTGTTTTTGTTGTTCGCCCACTCTGTTGTCTTCTGCCCTTTTCCGTTCGGTTGTTGTTTTCCTTTTGTTTGTTTTTCTTTTGTTTGTTTTTTTCTGCGATCGCCGCTGTTGTGTTGTTGTCGTTGCAACTGCCACTTCTCTCTCTCTCTCTCTCTCCCTGCTGCTCTCCCACCCCACCCCCATGACGGAATACGGAGGTTGTCTCTTGGAAGCGCAGGAGCACAGCGAGAGAGCGAGTGTGCGTGCGTGTGTGTTGATACTCGAGGGAGGATTTGTTTTTACGTGTTCTGATAAAAAAAAAAAAAAAAAAAAAGGAAAAGGAGGAAAAAATGGGAGACGAGCATCACACCGCGGCAGATCGTGATGTTCTCTTTTTTGGTTGTGTTGCGGTGACACTGACGGGGATGCACGTCAACGGTGACGCCTTGCCGGAAACCGTGCGGAAAAACAGCTCTGGGAAGCTCCGCGTGAGAGCGACGGTTGTGCCGGTGGCTGGCGCAAATACGGAGGAGCGGCTGGGTGAGTGCGTCGACTCAGCGGAATACCCGCTGCAGAGCGCAGATCTCGCAGAGGACCTCTTCATTCCCATCATGCTGGAGCGCGCCTCGTCCACTGCGGCCCCCATCGCCGCCACCAACAAGAGGCGTAGCGGTGTGAATGATGAGGACGCACCGCGGGCACAGCTCGTCCTCGATATTTCTATCGCCCACCGCTGCACGTCGTGGGGGGTCGTCCGTCGCACCCTCATGATGGAGTCGCTCGCCGCCGTGTCCTCCCACAATTGTGGAGTGGCATCTGCACGCGTGGCTGCCGCTGCATTCTGCAGCCAGGCCATTGACGTGCCCGCTCAGGGCGGAACGACCTCCGTTGGAGGTTCCAGTCTCGGCTGCAGCGGCATTGAATGCTCGGGTGTGGAGTTGCACTTTGTTGTGCGGGCCCTCGACTTGTCAATACCTATACGCGCGATGTTGAATGCCGAATCCGAGGCCCGCGCGCTGCTTCGCTTGCCGCAGGACAAACCACGCATGTTGTTCACTTTTCCGCCGCAGCAACTCCCGTATGGTGCGTTGCCGCTTGACGTGATGTATCGCGCCTACCGCTGCTTCTGCGAGCAGCTCCTCAACAGGCTACTGAAATCCTCGGAGCATGTGCTGCAAATACTGCGTGGGGCGCAGAATGCCACGGCTAGCTGCAGTAGCGGGGGGTGGCGTTGGAGCGCACTATGCGCTGTTGATTTGCGGCCCACTCTTCTTGGTGATGACGCACTCATTCCGGTTCTGGCAACGCTCTTTCACTGCCCCTCGCTTTGCTCACTGCTGCTTGATCAGAACAGCGTGGGGGACATGACGTGCTATCGGCTCTCTGCCCTCTTTCACCGGCACCGCCACCTGCAGGAGCTATCCATCTGCCGTAACGAGGTGCATGAGAGCGGTGCTGAGCAGTTGCTTCGTCTTGCACGACGAAACAAACAGATAACACGGCTGCACGTCACGGGCAACCCTTGCTCTGCCAACATGCTGGATCGCATGGGGCGGGTGACGAGTCTAAACCGCGAGGCACTTGAGAGTCATCCTTTCAATGTCTTCTCCGCTTCATATGTGTGCGCGGCCGTGCCCACCTCTTTTCCGTCGTTCCTTGTGACGAAGGCCCTCGCCGTGTGGGCAATGCTCTCTGCTGCGCCTATGAGCCCCACCACCAATAGCACTATCGCCACTGAATGTACCATCAACACATCCAATGCCGCTGCTGGGGTTTCCGCCTCCACCCGCATTGCTGATGAGAAGGACAAGGATGGTGGTGATAATGATGATGATGTAAGGAGGGAAGAAGACATGGTGAATGAAGGTGGAAGGACCATGTCGATTATTCCTTGCTGCGCCTTTGCCCCGCTGTTAAATGAGGTCATGTGCAGCGTTGCGCTACACATGTCATCTCTCTTGGAGGACCCGTGCATCCGCATAGTGTTTACTGACATTGAGCACCACCGGAGGAGGGTCATTTCCGCCACTCAAGGTAGTGACAAGTGTGCCGGTTCGCTTCGAGGGACAGTAGATAAAATGGACACCGGTGGTGGGGTGTGTGATGATAATAAAAGGGAGGAGGAAAAAGAAGAAGGAGAGACTCCGGAGAATGGGGAGAATGCGGTGGAGCAGCAATGGTGGGTTTCACGGGTGGACTTGGAGGAGGTCTACAGATGCTCGTTCCTGCATATTGTTGTTGCCACCATGCGGGGCATCGCGCGGGCAGCGGATTGGGTCGAGAGTGCGGCCGTCCTGCGCGATATTGGGCGACGCCAGAAGGAAATGGGAGTCATGCCTGCTGATTACCGTGACGCGCTGCATGCATTTGTGCGGTCGCTCAATAAGACGTGTGGCACGGATCAAGTGGACGTGGAGCACTCCGTCGCCTTCCTGCAGTGTCTTGCACTCGGGGTGAGGACGGCCCTCGGCCTCTAACACCCCGTCATGTGCACATGTAGCTACGAACTCCGTTCGCCGGAATAGGCCAACTGTGTGAATGCTGCTTGTGAGCTTCATCCGTCTTTTTTTTTGTTTTTTTGTTTTTTTGTTTGTTTTTTTCCTTTTGGCCGTTGATGCAGAGCGGGGGTGGGCCATGCTTCACGTTGGATTCTCGTTCCCGTTTGTGCGGAGCCGCCGCACTGGTCATGTGACGCGTGCGGCAATGCACCACCTTTTGTGTGTGTGTGTGTGTGTGTGTGTGTGTGTGTGTCACACATCCCCCTGCTTCCTTTACGCCGTTTGTCTGCCGTCTCATATGCCCCTCCTCTCCAGCTGTTTGTGTGTGTTTTTCTTTTTGTTTTGTTGTCTTGTTTGCTTCTCGTGAATTTGAACTGCAGACGCTGCGGAGGAGGTGGTGGGTGTGTAGTGATCAAACAAACAAACAAGAAATAGTTATATATATATAGAGAGAGAGAGAAAGAGAAAAAAAAAAGAGTGCATCCATCGAGGATGGCAGCGCCGCCGCCGCCTCTGCAAGAGGTGGTGATTGGGACTGATAGTGGCATCAACACTGGAAACGCTGCGGCTTGGCATGATGATGAGCACCAGCCGAGGCCGCCAGCTCTTGCGGAGGTGGAGGTGCACGTCGCGTCGCTGCTAGAACTTGTGACAAACGGCAACATGCCGATTGAGGCCACCTGCATTCACCTCATAGACACGATTGTGGACCAACTTGACCAGGTGTACTACTGGGCACTCGAAGAGGGCTCAACATTCCTTCATGAGCCAAGCGTGCTGGCGCAGTGCGAGGTGCCGAGGCTCGTGGTGTTGTGCGTCCTAACAAGACGCCCAAAGATTATGGTGGCTGCGTTGCGCATCATGCGGCACCTCCTGCGCCACGAGCAGGCAGGGGCGCATGTGTTCGCTGCTGCTGCTGCTGCTGCTGCCACCGATGCTGAAATAAGGGATGATGCGGATAATGGCGATGCTCCTGCTGCAACTCACGGTAGAGCCTTTTACAGCATGCTCGCTGACGCAATGAATCAGTGTGCTGGTTTGGTGCAACTCCAGGTGGAGGCTGCCGCCGTTGCGTCCGAAGCGGCGCGGCTGGACATTGAAGGACTCTTAGAGAACGCTGTCATTAGCCACGTTCTTGCGTCGCTGTGTCGTCACGGTGAAAACGCCGCCATGCAGGTGGAAGGCTTGCGACTCTTTGCGACACTTGTCGACATCCCGCGCGAAGTCTCGGTTGCAGACAATGCGGATGCTGCCCCACCGACACCAACGGCCGTTCTCTTATCGCATGTGGGTGTTGTGGTGCAGTTTGTGCTGAGGGTAGCCAAGGCCAACGCAGACAACATTGAGGTGAAGGGCAATGCCGTTCACTTCTTCCGCCGCTGTGCATCATATCCTGAAAACGTGCTGGTTCTCATGCAGAACGGCATGTATCCTTTCTTGGTTGCTGCCCTGCCCGCCGCGGCGCATGTTCCAGAGCTTTTCGTGGAGCTAACCGAGGCAATCGCCGCCTTCGCCCCACTGTTGGATCCGCTGCAACGCCGCAGTCTTGCCCTTGCGGTGCGTCGCGTGCTGCTCAGGACCACGTCATCTTTCTTTCTGTCGCTCTGCGTAGCCCTTCTTGTGCGCGTGTTGAAGGCATCATCGTCTGACTGTGGGGCGGAACCGCAAGTAGATGCTGTGCAAATGACTGCATCACAGAGGCCTGCATCCATCTCCCAAGCGCTTGTAGAGCTTCGGCCGAGCGCGAGAATTATTTTGGCAGACGATGACACCTGCACCTTCATGACAAGCAACTGGATACCGCAGTTGTTGTGCCATGCAGCGGAAACGGTCGGTGAGGACGACCCAACATTGCAGCGCACCGTAGCAGAGGCCGTTCGACTACTTTGTCACTTCAAATGGCAATAGAGTGGCGTGTATATGTTTTCTTAGTTGTCCGTAACGGTGCGTGCACCCGTGCGCTGTGGCTGCGGCCCTTCTTTTCGGTAGTAATGGACACGCCTGGTTTCTGCCACTTTCATCGTTACTCCCTCTTTTTTTTTTTTTTTGTCTTCTTCTTCTCCTCCTCCTCTGAGCGTTAACACACACACGCATACGCACACGCACACGTCCACCTGTTATTTTGCGAGGAACAGCGGGTAGTGGTTGTGGTTGTGGTTGTTGTTAGTACTTTGTAATAGCGACAGCAGCACGAGGTAAAGTGACGAGCGCAGAAGGGTGGGTGGGGTTGTGAGTTTTGAATTTGTGTTTGCGGCGGAGCAGCTGCAGTGCCAAGACGATGCCACTCACCGAGGCGCAGCGGGACCGCTTCTCCCTCCAATTCCTCATGCTCGACAAGGACTCTGACGGGCGCATCACGACGGACCAGCTGGGGTCGTTGCTGCGCTGTTGGGGCCTCTGCCCCACGGAGGTGGAAGTTCGTGCGGCAGTACGGCTGCTGGACCCCGATGGTGTGGGCGTCATCGACAAGAACTGCGCTCTTGACGCGGCGGAGTCCATGCTGCAGCAAGTGACAACGGAGGAGGAGGTGCGGGAGGCACTTCGGATCCTCGACGAGAACGGGGATGGATTCCTCACCACCGCTGAGCTGCGCCACATTTTGGTTAACTTAGGCCTCCGACTGACGACCGAAGAGGCAGATGAAATCATCTCGGATGTGTACGTGGATAAGGAGCACCACGTCAACCTGGAGGACCTTTTGCAGCTGCTCTTTTCTAACGCACACGGGGGCGAGGCGAAGGTGGAGTTGCCCTTCTAAGATACCGCCACGATAGACGTCAAACGCCGCCCTCTTGTGTGGCAATGTACATATCATGAAAAGACACGGGAAGAAGTGTGCATACGCGATTGTGCGTGTGTGCGCCGAAGTGCAACAACAACAACAACAACAACATGAAAAGGAAAAACAATAAAGG
>JASANX010000928.1:32378-49482 GCA_030849745.1 Trypanosoma scelopori | reverse complement strand
TAAGAGTGAGTCCGCGAAGATCGAGACTCTGCATGGTGCTGCTTCTCTGCGTGGGATGCGGCGCAAGAGCGCTTCGAAGCCGATGAGCGTAGCTACGGATTTCGCCCCGTAGCTGCATGCGATCGGCCCTGCGCCGGCTCTGGCTGTCTCTAGCAGCTCTCCGAAAGCCAGTTGCAAAACTCAACGTGTCTTTTCAAGATTTTCTTCTCTACCATCGATTAATGGTCTAAAAATGAAGTGCTGAAGGCGCCTTTCAGACCGCCTCCCCCTTCGCGGTGGCCATGCGATTGGCCCTGCCACCGCGTGAAAAAACCATCCGCTGGATTTTNTCTCTATCATTGTTTACTGACGAAAAATGAAATGCTGAAGGCGCCTTTCAGACCGCCTCCCCCTTCGCGGTGGCCATGCGATTGGCCCTGCCACCGCGTGAAACATCATCCGCTGGATTTTGCTCTGAAGCCGCGTAATTCCACCTGGCGTTGATCCATTGCAGTCGCACAACCTTGTCGACGGCGGATGCTTCTTTCACCAGGGGCGTCCGAATGCGCGTTCCCCCTTGGCCACGCGTAATATGCATGCGGCGCGTTGTTGCCCCACGCGCATATCTGCAAAGGAGTTCCACCATTCCCTCGAAAAGCGTGCTTTGGCTTAAACGACCCCTTCGTCGATGGCTCAGCCCGGCAAGTGGTGCTGCAATGCCCAATTCGGCCGCATCTGCAACACCGCGCCCTGCTGGGTGGTGGGGCAAACTTCTTCCTCTCAACGCCCTTTCCGCCCTCAGAGCTGCCTGTTCGAATGGGTCGTCCACCACCTCCTCGGGCTCTTTAATGGCGCCGCGCACGTCATCCATCCCCGACTCCTGGATGGTCTTTTTGGCTGTTTGCATGGCACGCAACTGCGTGCAAATGCTTCTGCCCAGCTGCGCCCGCTCCAACGACATGCCCGCATTTCGAATGGCCTTTGCCCATTGCCGCGAGGTATTCCAAAGCCCCGTCAAAGGTGCAGATCCCTTTCATCGGGGCGCACGCAATCCTTCCACGTGTGTTGCCTCAAGTCGCGTCTCCCGCGCAGTCTGTTCTTTTTTTAGGGGCGTTCTCCTGAGACGGCTGTGTCGTCGCTGCCCTTCCATAACCGATCGGAAAAGGAGGATCCTTTGGGCTTCCCTGCGTTCCTGTTGCGCGCAGCATTGGCAGATGTTACTGGTTGAGTGGCCAGCGTATTTGGAGCCTCTGCCAGCTGAGCGGTCATTGTCTTCATCAGACCTTCGGTTTGTTGCAAACCTGCGGTCAGTTCCTCCACCAGGGCGTCGCGTTGCTGCATTTGCCGCCGCATCTCGTGAGCCTGCTGTTGGGCCGATTGGTGCACTCTGAAATGCCCATCCGCCATTTCTGCCCCGCACGCATTCGTATTGGCATTTAAGTGCCAATTCACGCATTCCCACCGCTGCCCATTGCTCGCTTGAAGCCGATCTGACTTTTTGAAAAGCCGTCAGAAACTCTTCATNGCCGATTGGTGCACTCTGAAATGCTCATCCGCCATTTCTGCCCCGCACGCATTCGTATTGGCATTGAAGCGCCGATTCACGCATTCCCACCGCTGCCCATTGCTCGGCTTAAAGCCGATCTGACTTTTTGAAAAGCCGTCAGAAACTCTTCATTGCGCGGCATTGTAAAGGACACGATGGAGCCGTGGAATTCAACGAAACGTGTTTTTCTTTTTTCCCGAGCTGACAACGAGCTCGCCGCCCTCCAAAATCAACAAACCCTCCGGGTGATAAGACAACGGTGGATTTGTTATCGGCCAGAAATCAAACGAAGAAACCGCTGGGCCATTCTCTGTGCAATGAATGCTCCAAATGCTCGTTTGTCCGTCTCCCACTCCACGACAGGAAAAAAAAAAAAAATGGTCATATTGTCGTCGTGCGCATCAACAAATAATAAAGAACTGCCAATTGTAACTCGCTTACTTTTTTGTTTCAGAAAGTTACACCTTTATAGTTAATATTCGTCATAATGAAACAAAGAGAAAAGAATTGGAACCAAAAAAAAATCAGTCAGGTGATAACTGTTCATGTCGCAAGCTTTCAGATGGCGGAGTTGTGGCGGCTGCCGAGCAAGCAACGTTTGATGCGAAGGGTGAAATGGCCGCAGCTTGTGGCCCAAACAACGGAGGTCGCACATGAATGGCTTGGTTCGGTCTTGCCTTTTCTTGGGGCGGGGCGAATGGTGAGGAGAGAGAGAAGGCGCAGTGAAAAATGACCAGCCACCGTCGCACAAGCGCCGGTTGAAGGCCCACGGTGAAGCAGGTCTCTCGGCAAACCACCTCCCCCCCCCCCAAAAAAAAAACCCCACGCTGCCGCAGCGACAAGAACAACAGCAGCTACAGGGGGTCAAAGCGAGCAAGCCGCGACGACTTTTCACGCACCTGATGGAGCAGCTTGCTGGATTCCTCGGCTATTTCCTTAAATGCCTCTGATGTTCCTTGAATTATCTTGTCAAGATCGGATCGTGCTGCTATCTTCGTCTTGAGACTACTCTCGATTGTATCAAGACGAGCTGTGATTACATTCAGCTCAGCCAGCACACGATCCCGATCGGCTTGTTCACGTATAATGCTTTTATCAAGCTCTGCGCGGCGTTCCTTCATTTCTTCTATGACTGAGACTAACTCATTGCTTGTCTTCTGCACGTTGGAACCCAACGAGGCCATTTGCTAACAAGCACGCAAAAGACCCAACAACAGCGAGCGCAGAAAAATAGAGGCGAGGCGGGTCAGTGGAAACACAATAGCAGCAATCGGTTTCATCATTCGATGCTTCGCACCAAAAAGGAAAGAGACCACCACCACCACCACCACCACCACCACCACCACCACAAGAACAACACACCAAAAAACTTTTCTGCTACTTCTTTTAGTGCATTATTTTTCTTTTGTCGTTCGTAATTCCCTCCAACCATTTTTTTTGTGCACGCCGTTTCTCTCGCGTACCCTGAAGGCACAGAAGCGGCCGCGACGGTTGCTTTGGACGACGTGAGCCGATGTGGTGGTATGGTGGTGCCGTCGCTGCCGTATCAAGCCTATTTCGCTCCTGCAAGGCAAGTGGTGAAAATCCCGACGCGATCCACCCGCTCTGGTGGCAACCGGGACAGAAGATATCTACCACATGGGAGTTCTATTCAGGTCACAGAAACCCACATCAGGGATGAGGAGGTGCATCAAACAGTGTGCCGCACCAGATGTCGTCTCATCGAGAGACTTTGGATGTACTCATCTCTTTCGTGGTGGAGAAGACCTGAAGGAAATAATGCCAAATTCGCCCCCCCCTGTTGGCGCAAGAGAGTAGGAAGAGAGAGAAAGGAACGAAAAACAAAAAAAAAATCAGGCAGGCGGAATGCTATACACAGGTATTAGAAAAGTAGCATCTCACCCAGCCACTGCGTGAGGAGAGCGAAAATAATTATGCGGTGTGCAACACGCCACTGCTTCCCCTTCCCCAAGATTTTGGCTAGCGTCATATCCCTACTTCTTCCGCAAGAGTGCAGCCGTGACGCTAGCAACGGTCGCTGGCTGCGGACGGGGTGCACCATTCGCTTTGATTCTCGCAGCTATCCGGCGGAGGAGCTCCTGCTTGCTTCCAATGTCCTGCACCGTCAGACTGCGGCTCTGCGTGTCGAACTCACTCATGCGGATGTAGTGCTCGGTTTGTGGACGCTTGATCACCACCTTCACGCAGCCTTTTGGCACAATGGCGTACTTTGGTGATGCCTGCGAGCGCGGGAAAGAAAGGGAGCGTTCAATGAAAAAATCGTTATACCCCAGCTCGCCCAGAATCACGGCAATCTCTTCCAGTTGCGGGTTCTCCACCGACTGCTTCTTTGAGAGGCGCCGTCCCTCACTCGGAGTCAGATTGGCATCTATGTATTGCGGAAATATCGTCTGGTACGCCAGCTTGTCGTACGACCGTGGCGATGGCTGCATAGCTATAAACACGCACACACACACACACACACACACACACACACACGGAGAGAGAGAGAAGGATACTTCATGTGGGAGAAAAAACAAAAACAAAAGAGGAGAAAGATGCATGCATCGTATGCATGTAAAGAGTTATACCCACACAGCATCCAATGACGTATGGATTACATGGCGGGCGGTAGAAGTGGAGAGTGAAGGAAGAGGCTGTAAAACTGCATTATAACGTCTCCACACCACTACCCCGTCGTGTACTAGCATTATGAAGAGCGCAGGGACGAAAACATCTTCTTAAACCAGCGAGAAGGAAAACAAACAAGTGGGAAAACACGTTTGGATGCGGTTGGGCCCCCACCCACCCCTTTTGGTACCCTCGAAGAGGAGAAATAGAAGGGCATTGGTGTGGGCTGAGGTAGAAACAAACACCGAGGAGTTTGGAAGTGACTCCTTCGCTGAATCCGATGTGGGTCGCTCATGGTCGAATACAAGCCGGAAAGAACAAAAAAAAAAAAAACAAGATATACTCACCAAGTGGCTTCTGTTTTTCTTTTTTTTTCGGGGGGTGGTTGTGCCCCTCTTCCTCACCCTCGCGGCAGAAGGAGGACGGAACTCAGCGCGCGGGTTGTGGGTGGGCGGAATTCAAAAACAAACAAACAAACAAGAAAAGAAAAACACTTTTGTTGTTGTTGTTGAACTCACCAATGCGATTCCTTCAGAGAATTATGACCGAAAGGGGAAAGAAGTGAAATCATTGGCGGGCACCCCCGATAAAAGAACAGGGAAAAAAAAAAGCACCATCCTGTGTATGCGCGCATATATTAACTGCAGCTTGCTGCACATTCCCCTTTTGTAAGCTCCTGCTATAAACAAAGAAACGAAACGGCAGCGATACCAAGTTATACGCCGCTACTGCTTTTTCGTACCCACCTCTGCAAAACACTCACACACACACACACACGCACATATATATATATATATATATATATATATGTATATATATGCAGACTTTTCTGCACCCCCAATTGCGCAGTCAGCCACACTTAAACGAATGCAGTATCCCCTCATTGCACCATTATGATGCGGGTTTGGTTTGCATATCCCTTTACTTTGTGGTCTGCGTGCACCACAACCATGACATCCCCCTCCACAGCGTAGCCCTTCTTTTTTGCGCACTCCACACCGAGCTGCACACGCTTCTCCTTGTCATCATCGGGGCCGAAGCGCTCAGCATCATAGAAGACGCTCTCAACGGAACGGGTAATGTTCAACTGCCGACACGTCAACAGCCGTGTGGTGACACAGATGATGGGACAGTTGGGACGGTATTTGCTCACCAGCCTTGCGCTACGGCCCGTGTTGCTCAGGACGAGCACCGCCTTTGCCTGTACCTCGTACGCAGAGCTCACAGCGTTGCTGCACACTGCCTCTTCGGGAGCCATGGGAAGCTTCTGCAGATTTTTGACACTGCTGAACATCACGTACTCGTTGGTAGCACTTTGCGCCTCAACGCAGGTGCGAGCCATGTACTTCACCACCTCATTTGGGTACTTCCCTTTTGCCGTTTCGCCCGACAGCATAACACAGTCGGCACCGTTAAAGACAGCATTGGCGACATCTGACACCTCTGCGCGCGTCGGGCGGGGGTTTGTAATCATGCTCTCAAGCATCTGCGTCGCACAAATAACAGGTTTCCCAACTACATTGCATTTACTGATGATAATCGTCTGCGCCACGACAACCTTCTCCGCCGGAATTTCCACCCCGAGATCACCGCGAGCCACCATGATGCCGTCACTTGCATCAATGATAGCGTCAATATTTTGCACACCCTGGTGGTTCTCAATCTTGGATATGATGAGTATATGCTTGCCCTTTTCACCGAGCGTAGCACGCACCTCACACACCTGCTCTGCTGTGCGTATGAAAGAGGCAAAAATCATGTCAACGCCCTGTTCCACACCAAACAGGAGGTCTTCCCGATCCTTTGCTGAAACTGCCGGAAGATCCACATCGCAACCCGGCAGATTGCAGCCCTTGCGATTCGTCAGGCGGTGTGCGTTGTTCACGTAGCACTTCAGCGTATAGTCATCCTCCTTGCTCAAGACCTTGAGGTCCAACACACCATCGTCAATGTAAATAGAGCCACCAGGAAGCACTGTCGTGGTGAGGCGAGGGTAGTCCACGTAAAATTTTTCCATGGTGCCAATCGCCTCAAAGGCGGGGTCAGCAGTCACAAGTACCGTGTTGCCCGGCGTCAAAACAGCCTCACCGTCCACAAAAAGACCAGTGCGAATTTCTGGACCCTTTGTATCAAGCGCAATGCCAACATGCACCCCGAGCTCAGCAGCTGCTGCACGCACATTGTTGATTGTTTCCTGGTGGTACTCGTGACTGCCATGCGAGAAGTTCATGCGGGCAACAGACATCCCATTTTTAATGAGGGCCTTCAAGGCCTCAACGCTTTGCGTGCTGGGGCCTATGGTGCATACGATACGGTTGGCACGATAGTTTGCAACCGGCTCAAAAATGGAGAGCTTAATGTTGTGGGCGAGCTGAGACATTGGTGGGAGAATGGCAGAATGCGATTTCCTTGCTTTTCGATTCTTTTCTATTCCTTTATTTGCCTTTGTTTGTATGCTTGTTTGTGCCTGTGCCTGTGCCTGTGCCCTTTTTTGTTGTTGCTGTTCTTTTTTTTTTTTGTTTGCTAAAAGAAATCTTCTTTTTGTACTTTCGTAATACTCGTCCGCTCTTAAATCAGCGTTCACTTTCACTCCATTTCCCCAAATTTATCGTTTTTTTTTTTTTTTTCGACCCCACGCAGCAGCAGCAGCAGCAGCCGATATGGGCGCAGGTGAGGCAAAGAATATGAAAAGGCAAGAGTGTACGTGCATGTGCAGGTGGGTGGGAGGCGGAAGCAGCAGCAGCAGCAGCAGCAGCAGCAGCCGTCCCGCGAGACAATGTGTAAATGTGGTCCACAGAGGCATCACAGACGTACACGCCTCCACGGAGAGAGAAAAAGAAGGGCGCATGCACGCCCGATAGAATGCGCGCGCACGTGTGTGTTTGCTTGTGCGTAATAGAGAGAACAAGGCTTATTACGATGAATGATCGGGAGGGCGACAAATGGTGAATCAGCCCTTCATTTCCTGTTCGGTTTCACAGCAGCATGCGCAGAGACGCGCAAAAAAAAAAAAGGAAAAAAAGGCATAAATTAGAACCAAAAGGAAGCCCATATGCCCACAAACACTTTTTCAACAAATAAATCTCGGGGCGTGTGCGCGTGCGTGTTTAGACGGAAACTCAGGGAAAGAAAAACACCGGTGTGCTTGCGGTCACCGCTTGGCCCTTTTGCGTTTGATTCGACTTCTATCACCATCGTTGCCTCCCGTTCATCATCCTTATTAGTACTAATAATCATAATCATAATCCATTCTTTTTATGTTTGTCGACCGTCGTTGTTGTTATTCTCAATATTTTCTTCCTTCTCTCCGCCGCCGCCTTTCGTCCCGCCACCCTCCATTCAGTCGCTCTCATTCTACCGGTCCCCTTCTCAGATGCATGCGTTGCGTGTGCACATATGCAGTGATGGGCGCTGGGCAATGCGCACACCTGCTCAGCTTTTCGTTCCCGGTCGCTATTCACTCATATATGCACACGCATCGGTCCCTCTCCCTCGCAGACACACGCACACGCACACGCACACACAGAGAGAGAGAGAGGAGGACACCTGTAGAAAGGGAGAGGGCGGGTTCTCGCAATCCAAAGCATTTATCACAGAGCGGCAACTTCCCACCTTTCCACTCGCCCCCTTCCTAAACACGGCTTGCCGCGCCGTCATCAGCCTCGAGTAGTTCTCTCGCTCCCTCCTTTTCTTCCTCTTCTTCTTCTTCTTCGTCCTCTTTGTCGCTTGAAAGCTCCAGCTCACCCTTCTTGATATGGCTCTCGTATTCCTTCTGCTTGGTACGAATAGTTTCCACAATGCCGTCTATGGCGGCCAATGACAGTGGCGGCTCCACGCCAATGAGTTGAAACAACCGCATCCTATCCTCACTGTGCTGCAACACGCGATTCTTGGAGGTGCCATTCTCCTGCTTCTTCTTTTGCTGCACATTTTTCTTGCCACCGACTTTGCCCCTGACGGGAGCCACCCCCTTCTTGCCATCGTTGAGCACAACGGCACCCTCTGGGGCAAAGTTGGCGGGATCAAATGCCGCTACGGCCTCCCTCTTGGCGTTTTCCGCCTCCTCTCGCCGCATCATTGTGTTGAGCTCACGCAGATAGCGCACAAGCGTGCTGCACGCATCCAGCTCCACTTCGTAGGGATTCTGTCGACGCAACGCACGGGCCCGTTTCTCCTCAAATTTGGCGGCGTTCTCGCGCTCCAGGATCCGAAGTTCACGCTCCTTCCGTTCCGCCTCTAGCTTGGCGGTGTACTTGGCGCGCGCCACATCCCGCCAGGCATTCCACGCCTCCATGGCTTTATTGTGCTCTTCCCGAAGCGCGTTCATTTCTTCATTCAGCTTGTTTATCTGAGCGCTAATCTCGACGCATTTCTTGTACACTTCTTGACGATTCACCCCGGTCTCCCGAAGCTCCTGCTCCTTCCGAATTTTTGTTGACCGTTGCTCATTGTACTCGGACGTGAGATTGCGGATGCGCTCGTTGATTTCTTGGGATTCACGCTGCAGCATTGCTTCACGGTGCTTAGCCTCGGAGATGGCCTCGGTGAGAGGCTGCAGCTCCAACAAACACTTCTTGGCCTCTTCAAGCTTGCTTAGTTGCCGCAGTGCACGCTTCTCGGCAGCCAAGCCACCGCCACTCGTCTCCATCTTGCGCGACATGTAGGCTATAGCCTCATCAATCTCTTTGATTGTCTTGAATCCACCCAGGTCGTCCGAAAGCTCGCGAAATTTGCTCAAGCGTTCATCGTGCACCTTCTTGATCTTATGAATCTCATCGTTCTTCTGGTGGCGCAACTCCTGCTCCACCTTTCGCTGAGATTCAATCTCCACCATACGCTGTCGCAGCTCACTCCGCACCTTCTCCACCTCCTCACGCCCTTCCCGCGGAGCCAATAACGCGCGGAGACTCTTCACTTCCGTCAGCAGTTCCCGCTTTCGATCCCCGAGTGTTTTCATTGTGTTTCGAAACGCTGCAGCGTTTGGCTCTGGAGGGCCACCAGGCATCGAAAGCCACCCGGGGAGACGCTTTTTCGGTGCCGGTGCCGCTGCCGCCGCCATTTCCCCAGCAGTACTCATCCTTCCACAAATGTCTCTCACTCTCTCTCTCTCTGTGCGTCAAATAATTTTAGCGAATGCTTTCGCCTTTTTTTTTTCTTTATTATTATTATTGTTGTTGCTGTTGCTACCACTCCTGCTTTGAGGCTCAAATGCGTATGCAAAAGAAAACCAGATCATGACATAGAACGACAGTAGCAGCCAAAATCAAACAACAACAACAAAAACTAATACAGTCTCCAGTAAAAGGAGACTGGTATTCAGCATCCACGCTCTATCGCCTTGGGCAGCCCACGCTTTTCACTCTTGAGACTCCCAACGCAACCGTGAAAAAAAAAAAAATTGCGGTATTGACTTTTTTTTTTTTGCTTGATTGAGTAAATCGATATGATAATAAACATCAGCGTTTCGCAACACAAAAATTACACGCAATGGATTCCACATTCCTATAGTTGTGCCCCGCTCTGCATGCGGACCCTCCGCATACGCTGTGAGGAACCGTTAAAGGGCAAGATCGCCTGCTCCGAATGGGTAAAAGGCCTCCGTTATATTGTGGAGAGTGCGAAACGGAGTTCCAAAGACGCCATCGTCACCGCACACCGAAGCAATGCGAGAGAGGTCGAAAAGCCATTCACGATACCGCTGGGTGATGCGGCGCACCAGCAATGCGCCGTGGCGGCACCACAAGCGGTGGATGCGACTTGCCACTGCATGCAAAGTACACTGCGAGAGCCCCGCCTCAGAATGGCGCTCTCGTCCACCGTGCCGTGTGTCAGTGCGGCGCGGCACCGCTTCACCCGGCCACAGCACGCCGCTTCTGCTCTGCGGTAAGAAGTCGTTCCGCCCACAGTGGCCCCATGGTGCACAGATCAGGCCCCACGCGAATGGCAACATCGAACGGCTCGTAGGTGGTCCATCTGCCCAATCTCGCCACGCGTGGGGGTGCAACGTGCGCTCGACCGGGAAACCACCCGACAAAAAAAAAAATGCCCCAGCAGTGTTTTTTTTTTCTTTTTTAATTCTTCCCCTTGCGCTTGCGGCAGTCATGTCGCTCACCAGCTGTAACGTAAGGCAAAACAAAATTGATACGAAATCCACAAACACTGTGGACGCTTGACAATCAATGGGGAGATTAGCTGGCCGAGATTCTCCTGCACAGACGCATAGTCGAGGAGGAAAATACCTGCCAGGTCCGGCCGGAAGTGGTACATCAGCTCCTCAAACCCCGCAGTAGTCACCGGTGGATCATTATGTTTCGCCGAAGTCGCGCCAAACGTTTTTTTTTTTTCTGCCTACGACATGAAATTCGCCAACACGAGCAGTGGCGTAGTAGTCTGAGTGATTTTTAAAAATTCTCACAGGGGCTGCGAGGATGGTGGACGTGCCGAACGTGGCGTTCTTCCACCGTTAACAGGGCGTCCAAATGGGTCCACCGAAGATGATGTCAACACGCTCCCGCTGCAGTTTGCACCAGCAGGAAAGCAGAGTAGAAGGGAGCCATTCACGTTGTCATACCACCGCTGCATACGCCATCGGAAAGCAATGCGCCTCACTCGATGGCGACGTTACGCACGTCCCCCTTGGCACCCGAACAAACTTCAGGAGACTGATGGCACCCCCGTCCACCATGTCGCGTCGTCTCATCCGCGTCACGCCGAAACGTTTGAAGTTCCCCGAACACCAGCACAGTGTTGAGGGCGATGATAAGGCCCATAATTCATCGAGAGCGCGACACGACAGATGCGTCAACATTGTATTCACGCCAATTTGAACAAATAGTTGCTTGCTTCCAGTCCTTTCTTCTTTCCGCCTCAACATGTACAGAGGCGAAGTAAAAAAAAAAAAATAATAATAATAATAATACATACACACATACATACGTACACACAAATATAATGAAATAATGATACATACATACATATATATATATATATATATATATCCATTTGCAATTCAGAGGGACGTCAAAAGGCAAACGTCCTGCAGAGAAGTGCGTCCGGCACACAAACACGCGGAAGGACGCCCTCCGCCATCATCTCTCGAGGAGGAAACGGAGAAACAAAAATACAGATAAAACGATGTGTCATTCGCACGCGAACGGACTCCATTAGCCTCCACCTGTTTGCTCTTTTTTTTTTTTGCTTTTTTTGCGTGTGTTTTCATTTTTTTTTTTCGTCTTTATGATTGTCGTCGTCGTCACCTGCCGACTTTCCTCTTTTTTTTTCTTTTCTTAAAGACAAACAAACCCCCCCCCCCCCAAAAAAAAAAAAAAAAAAAAAAAATCCAGTGTAGCGTTAGAACTGGCAGCACTGTCTACATTCCCTTCACCGCCTCTCACGCGTGACAGAGAACAAAAAAAGAAATGTGTGGAAATCACCCAACGGAAGGAGGACAAAAGAACAACCACCACCACCACCGCAACAAACAAACAAACAAAAAAGAAGATGGGCGGGTGGCAGAGAAACGAGCAGGAAAACACACACGCACTGAGACGACACCGCACTTTTTCGCCCATTTCGTCCTCATCCCGCATCGGCCTTCCCTCCCACCCCATTCTTTCGCGTTTCGTTGCCTTGTGCCCACTCTATTGCTCCTCTGCTGTGTCATTGACAGTAGGACGAAAGGAGACCAACCACCACCACATCAAATGGAAAATTAAAAAAAAAAAAACACAAAAAAGAAAGAAGGGGTGTGGAAGGAAGAAGAGGAAGACTGTTACAATAAAGAGAAATTGTAGTTCCACAGTCAATTATATATGTGTATATATATATATATATATGTGTATATATATATATATACGTGCATATGCTGAGCAACTTTCTTATATTCCTTTGTTTGTTTGTTTGTTTGCTTCTTCTAATTGTGCTGCTGCTACGCAGTGGGTGCAATGAGGGACTCGGATGCTGGAAGGTACGTCACACCAGACCCCACCGGAGACTGTAGTAGCATCACAAGCGGCTTCTTGGGGTACTCCATGAGGTGTTTGTATTCATCTGGGAGAACCACCTTTTGAGCGTCCTCCATCAGTGCCGTATCATTGAAGAAAAAGCGCTCACACGGGGTTGGGAAGTATTGCATCAACACTGCCACAACCTCCGGTAAATCTCCCTTGAGAGCAAACAAAAAAACATTTGCCCCGGCGTCCAAAGTGTATGCCAACGTGACGCGACCCTTCTTTGCATTGTACGCCTTTACCAGACGCATCATCGCATAGCTGTCCTCAGTGGCATACTGTATACGTGGCTGCGTCGTTGCACATATTTCTTGAAGATTATCGGATTCATTCATTGCTATCTCCGCAAAGGCAGCAAAGTCCCTTGCTTCAATGGCTGTGGCAACAGCCTTCATGCGCGCGGGTACGGTTGTGGCGATACGCTCTGCCATCATGGGAGAGGTTTGCATGGATTGTTGCATGCCTGCCGTACTCGAGGTATCCTTCTTCTCACTATGAAGAACTGCACACATGACCTGCATTTGCGGCCAATAATTTTCGTCTACAAACTGAGTGGCCACACAGTCACTTCCATCAGATTTTTCTCCCTTATGCCAAATGACGAAGCCTCCATAGGCACTGCGGCAGGCGCTCCCAGAGCCCAGACGAGCAAGCATTGAAATGTTTGCTGTTGAATTGAAGGCTCGGACAAGTGCCGCCGCGAGTGCACAGTAGCCGCTGGCAGACGAGGCCATTCCAGCAGCTGTTGGGAAATTGTTCTCCGAAACGATATAAGCCCGTTTGTTCCTCAATTCTGCAGGAGATGTGCTCCGCACGTGGGCCAGCACCGACTGAATGCGGGATGTGCTCCGCACATCTGTGGCGACGCCATTGAGAATGAGCGTATCGTCCTCGATGTCGTCGCGGAGCAGCACCGAAGTTTTGCTGCGGAAGGGCTTTGTCGCAAGTGTGATGCTGAACGAGTCATTTGTAGGGAGAATTAGCGTCTCGCCACCCTCACGTTTTCCCCAGTACTTGATGAATGCAATGTTGATCGGTGCCTCAACGGTTATTGGTAAGCCGGACATGCTTCACTCTGAACCCACACACGACGTACCTTTGTTTTTGTCTTCGTTTCTTTTTCTTTTTGTTTTTCCGTTATTTATTTATTCCCTCTCAACTTGTTGCTTGTGAGGGGGAATAGAAAAGGAGCAGAAAGACATGAAGACGTACACATGTGTATACGTGCGGCAACAGGGTAAAAGAAAGGAGGAGGAGGTGGGGGGAGGGGGGTGACAACTGCGTGACATTCTCTTCACATCACAAATGGCCAAAGCATAGAAGCTGCCGTGTTGTGTGCTTCAAGTAGATTTAGAGAGAGATCAGGTGGTTGCAGTGGGTTTAGTGATGTGTCTTCGCCCCACCCAAACGCCACCAACGATGTTAACGCCTCCTCCGAATCCAATTCCCACCGGGTGCGTTTCTTCCTGCCGCACGTGTCTCCTCCACCGCGTCCCTTCAAAAGACTTAGTGCGAGAGCAGCGTCGTCGGCGTGAAAAAACTCCACCACGGCATGGAAGGAATGTCCATCAGCGGACAGCGTGAAGGAGTAGTCTGTCACAGGCCCAACGTACCTGGTGAGCTTTGACAGCAGACTCGCCGAGTCAAAAAGAGATGTTGGTATCTTTGAAGAGTTGTGGATCCGCCTTATTACCCGTTCAGTCTTCCCGTGCTCCACAGCGGCATGAGCGCCAATCGCGGCACCCTTGATATTGGTTACGTGGTTGGGCGCGGCACGATCTCCACGAAGCAACTTTACCACCTCCTCGTCGGCGTTCATAATTTTGTCCTTCGCTGCCTGCAACTCCTCCTGCACACGACAGTAGCTCTCTTGTAGCTGGCGCAGTGTCTGCACAAGGACGCTGTTATCGCCCGTTTCCCCACTTTCAGAGAGTAGCGTGGGTATAGTGTTGACAAGCGCCTCATCCATCTGCAGATCACGCGGCATTCGATGATTTAGTGGGAGTGCTGGATTAGCTCTAGCTTTTATCCTCTCTTCTTCCTCGGCAGCGCAGTCTTGTGTGCCTGGTGGGGCATCACCGGTGTTCACTGACTGCTTGGTGTAGACGCTCGAGTAAATGTGAACCACGTAATTTTTCAATCTCTCGCCGTCAAGATAGTTCACCGCCAGCTGGGCTGCGGAAGCATGCTTAAAGTGCACCCAATAAAATGATCGTTGCTGTGCTGTGTCGTACTGCACCTTCACCTCTTCAATGTCGCCGATGATTTTCAACCAATCATGCACATCATCGGCAAGTACAGCCGAGAGATCCTCCACAAACACACGGACTACTCTTGAGTCGTCTCTAGAAGCCATATTCTGCGTGCAGATGAAACACGATGGCGATGACAACGACAACGACGGCAGCGGCAGCGGCGAAGAAGAAACACCACCACCACCACCACCGCCACTCCTTGCAAAGAAAAAAAAAAAAAAGGAGAATAAAACACAAGATGGAAAGAAGGCAATGAGATGCGCTGGTGCGAATGGGTGCATCTGTGCACGTGCGCATTGGACAACAAGTTCCCCGCTCCGCCTCTGAGCACAAAAACGCAGCATTTGGATGTGCGAACGTGAGAAGCAGCCGTAGAGGTTCTTTACTTTTTATTTTTATTTTTTCGGCTTACATACTTTCAGTGAAGGGGAGGAGGAGGAGGAGGAGGGGGTGCGTGAGCCCCCAGTCTTTTTCCCTGCGCAATGACATGCCCGCAACGAAGATACAAGAGCGCAACAAAGGAGAGAGAGAAAAAAAAAAAAAAGGCTCTTTTGGACGTAATGTCGATTGCAGGGGAAACAAGAAGAAAGGAAACAAACAAACAAAGAGAAAAAAAAAAAAGAAAAAAGAACCCTCCGCTGTTCCCGATTGTTTCGGTCTCACAAACAAACAAACATTTCATGCCATTCATCTCCCCCCCACCCCCACCCTTTTTTTTTAACTTTTTTTTTCCCGTTTTCTCGTCGTCTTTTTTTTGTTTTTTTGGTGCAAAAAAAAAACAAAAAAAAAAAACAAAAAAAAGGGGGCGGGCGGGGCGGGGCATCTCTCCGTTTTGATGTGCAACACACACACACACATTTAAATGACGACCGCATCCCGGAAAAGGAAAAACAAAAAGAACGAAAAGAGGATAAGAGGACAAGGAGAAATTCACACCGTCTTTATTGCACCTTCACCACCCCCACTTATAAATGTCTCCTCGCTTTGCCCGGCAAACACGCCCCCACCACACTCGCTCTCTCTCTTCTTCTTCTTCTTCTTCGTCTTCGTGGCGGTAAACTCCGTCTCAGTGTTTCTCCCCCGTATCCACAAAAGACATCTCTTCGGTATTGGGCAAAGAACGTACCCCCTTGCGTTCGCGCCGCAGAAGAAAGAACACAATAAGCCACGATGGAATAGCCAAAGCAAGTATGAAAAACACCACCAGCAATGCGTAACGGAGTTGAAACTTATTGCTGCAGTGGCCAGTAGAGCCTTCATACGTGGAATTTGTCCACTGGCACTGGTTGGCGGTGTCTTGGATGCATGACTCGTACTCGTGCCTCGGGCAACCCTTCGAAAACAGCCGATCAGAGAGGAACCCTACAAACGTCGGAGACGGGAAATCACCGAAGAAATGAATTAAAAAGACTGAGTAGCTCATTGAATAGGGCCGTAAATGCGGCGGCACGACGGTGAGTATAGATGCATTGACAGGTGCCGTCACCGCAAAAAGCGCAAACACAGATGCCACCAAGGATGGAACGAACAGCCCAAGATTTTCCACGAAGAGCGCAGCAATTCCGAGCGGGATACACAGGACAATCATCAATGTATTAAAGAGTTGACATTTCATCGTGCCGAGGGTGCCAGTGCTTCCTCCAAGTTTATCCAGCGCGATACCCCCTGAAATGGAACCAAAGACACCAGCAACGGCAGTGACTCCCCCCATTATCACTGAGGCGGTGAGATTTGAAAGGCGCATCGGTCCCTCGAGCAGCATGGGTATCGCCCACACGGAAACTGCACCAAGAACGAAGCAATACATGGCGTAACCAAAAACAATAAGAAGATATTTTATATTCTTAAACAGCGCAACAGTAGCCTTGTGTATAGGAAGGTACTCTGATTCATTCAAGCCCTGCTGTAGGTTGTAGATCGACGGAAGAAGTGCAACAAGGATTATAATTGGCACCGCTGCAATCACTTCGGTCAAAAAAACAAGTCTCCATCCCTCAATAAAGCCAACCACACCACTAGAGCTTATGATCCCGCCCATCGCCATCCCCAGTGCTGTTCCCACAGGAATCATGGAGTAGAACGTGCCTATCCACAGAGTGCGAGAATCACTTGGTGCGATGGTATCAATGATTGTGACACTGAAACCAACAAATGCTGCCTCTCCAATCCCAACCATAATCCTACAAATCAAAAGAAGCACGTAGGAATTTGCAAAGGCCGTGCCTATACATGCAATAGCCCAACAGACCATTCCCCCCACCATAATCCATTTGGAGGATATGGCCCCTCCAAATGCCGCGAAAAGTGGGCATGCCACCATGAAGCCGATCATGAAGCCAGACACGATGAAACCGCTTTGAGTGTCAGTCAAGGATTGTGCAGCACCGGAAATAGTGCTGTCCCCCCGAATAACCACCAAACACCCAGAGATTGCTCCGCGATCGTAATATGTCACAAAATTCAGTGCAGTGAAGATGGCGAGAACAACCCTGGGCGTTATAATCCGATTCCACCGCGTCATCTCCTCCTGAGCCAGTGAGGAGACATCCTCCAAACCGTCTCTCTCTCCCTCAACCAGCTGGGCGCTCATCGTATTATGGGGGAAACACTTTTCAAATGCCTTACACTTTATGAAGTGAAAGAGAAACAAACAATTAAAATCACACACAAAAAGAAAAGAGGAG